>JAFIRS010004220.1:0-95550 GCA_018342105.1 Gonioctena quinquepunctata | reverse complement strand
AGTACGGTAATCTAATGCATTAACGAGTTACAAACAGGGAAAAATTTTAATATAAATAAAAAAGTAAAAACAGAATAATTTAGACTAACGAGAAAATTTTTTTTCAAAATTCACTCAACAGTACAATATAAATCTGTCACAGTTTATTCGAAAAGATGAATAAAAAAATATTAAAATATTAATAGCTCAGTGTACAATTTATAAAATATCAACTCAAAACTAGAAAATTTTAGTTTAAAATACACACATACATACACTTTTTCAAACATTTTCTTTTCCCCCCACTGTATATGAATGACTTCAATTCTCCATTATATGATACCAGATAGTTTTTTTTGTAAATGGGTTGGGACAGTGTTATACAATTTTTGAAAAATATAGTTATAGGACCGTTGGCCGAAGATTTGTTCTGTTGGGAACTATGTGCGGTTTTTTGCCTTGTATAGTGAGGATGACTCGGTAGGTTGAAGTCATTTTTTTTTTATGGTATCTGATATTAATGTTGTAATAAAAAGTTGGCGAATATCAAATATTGAGCTGCGGAAAATGTGCATCAGATGGATTTAGCTTTTTAGATATAATCAGCTTGATAAATCTTTTGTGGGAGTTCTGGGGATGAATAGGGGTTTTAAAGGCCCCTTCCCAGAAAATTATACCATATCGTAGATGACTTTCGACTAATGCGTGGTATAATACTTCGAGTTGTTGAAAATTTAATATTTTTGGGTATTTGAATTTATAAATATCATTCTTAGTTTTTTGCATACATAATTAATATGAGCATCCCTTTTTTAGATGAGTATCTTTTTCATTCTCAATATTAATTTTAGTTTTTTAAGATGTATTTTTCCCCTTTTATGTCAAAAGTAGGCTCGGGAAAGGGTGAATTGACCGATTGAGCTGAAGGGTAAGTAATATGTTTTTCCAAATTAACAGTTAATAGCCTGTTTTGATTTAAAAAAAATCCTTTTCCCACCAAAACTTTTAGTTCTTGCCAAAAACCTCCTCATAAAAAATTTACTATGTCGTCAGAAAAACCAAAATTTTTTTCACTGCTCTCAATGGAGAATATCCTTTAACATATATATTGAATAGAATGGGACCCGAACGGTTCCTTGAGGTACACCAAAATAATTTTTCCTATTACTGAGTGCTTCTTCCACTCTCACAGACTGATATTGTCGGTCGAATAATTTCAGACAATTTTTTTTGATACCCACATCTTCAAATGTTCTAGAAGTGGTCATGACTTACTGTGTCGAACGTTTTGATAGATCAATAAATGAGCATAGACAGGTATTTTTTTTATCCAGAGCAGTAGAAATTTCAGAGGTAAGTGCCAATAGTGCATCTTGGGTGGAAAATTCTTCTAAGCCATATTTTTATTTGATATCGTTATATTTGGAAATATAGTACTAGCCTTTTAAGAACTTTTAAAAAACTTCCGTTAGATGTTTTATTAGCAAATTGGTCTATAGTTAAATCAATGTTTCACCCCCTTTTTAAAAATTGGTACCACCACAGCTTATGCTATGCTTATTATAAAGGAAATGAAACTATCATTATCACTGGAGTTTTTTTAATCAGAGAAGGATGTAAATTTTTTCGGTCCTTTGTCCCTTTTTTAACCACGGTTTCTTGGGTTCATTCTTGATTTTCTCAAGCGAAAGTCCCCTTGAAAAAATTAGAAAGCATGTGAAATCTGGTCAAAGGTCTTGTATTAACTTCATCCCGGGGGAACAATGATTCCTGAATTCATCAAAATTTTTTTTAAATATTCTTCCAAAAATTTTTTTTTCCCCCAGGTAGTTCAAATATTAATAAAAAATTTCTCTTGTGATCTTGAAGACTTTTGATAAATTTTTATTTTTCCCTGTTAGAACAAACAATCTAATGGAACTAGAAAAATTTTAGTGACGTGTTGGGAATTTAACATTATTCTTTTAAAAAGAACATTGGTTTTTTCCAAATCTACAATTGCTTTTTTTTTTATTTGGGTTAGTTTTAGAACCCCTTCCCATAACTGTTATACAGTGCGCGTCAAAAATTTTGGGAAAAAATTCGATATTTCCAAACCATGTACTTTGACAAAATCCAAAATAGGTCGATTTTTTTTTCAAATCCGATTTTTCTAGAAATTTTAAAGAGGTTATTTACTGGGACATGGTGACGTACCGGAAAATTTTTTTAAATTTGGGAATAGATGTCTCGTGATACCTCATCTAAAACCCCTTCAATACTGCATTCAATGATGATGTTTAAATTTTTTTTTTTTTGTACAGGGTGAACAAAAATTAATATTTTATTTCAATAAGAGAATAACTTTATACCAAAACAAAAAAAAGAACAGTTAAAATTAAGGCCAAATCCCATCCACCAGCCCCCTGACAAAAACCCCAAATAAACGGAAAAAATTTCCCTTTTTTAATTGCGAAAAATTTTCCGGAGTAATTCTGTTAATTTCGCCCCCTAATTCGATTTTTCAATTTTTAAAATTCTGGGGCCTATCTACAAAGACCTTCGATTTAAATAACCTAAAAGGGGAAAAAACCAAAAAAGGCGCAGGATCTGGAGATCAAGAATAAAATCCCCCGGTCTACCAATCCACCTCCGGAAAAATTTTTAAAAAAAACTCCGAACATCGGGGCATAGTGCGGGGGAATCTTGTTAAAAACCAAATTTTTTTAATTTGGGGTGGGGTAAGGATTGTTGGCGTTTGGAGAAATTTTTTTTTTATCATTATTACATTATGATTATAAAATTTTTTTATTGAAAATGGTCCTTTTATGTTAAAAAATTCCGATTATTCGGAAGATTGGAAGTAGGTGAATATTTTTTTCCAAGATTTTACCACATTTGAGTTATTTAGTTACAAAAAAAGAAAAAAAAAGCGTTTAAAAAAAATGCAAAATTTTATTTTTGCCCCAAGGCTCTAACCTTTCAGACCCCCCTGGCAACTAAGAGAAAAGTGCTCTACTACACCAATGGACCTTTTCCCCAAATATTAATAGTTTTTTTTTTCCCCTAGTAAAAAAGGGAAAAAAAAAGACAATCACAAATTTTTGCCATAATTGCGGTTAGTGTCAAAAAATGTCAGTTGAAATATCAACAAATATTCTTCACAAATTCTTTTGAAAGGTTTAAAAAAAAAAAACTATGGCTACTTTGGGGAAAACCCCCAAATTTTTTAATTTTTTTTGGGGAGGGGGAAAACCAGAACAAAAAAGAGGTAGGGGGACTTGTTTAAGGAAGTATCCAAATAGACCTATCAGTCGTTCAACGGTCAGTAAAATTAAAAAAAAAATTAAAAAAAAAAAGGGGTCATGTCAAACATTTCCCCGAATGCTGGACGTCCTAAAATAAAAAAACGGGAAAAACTTGATGTTCTATTGGGTAAAAAGGAAAACCCCCCACAATACTTCACGACATTTTTGCAGCACCCCGACTTTCCCAAAGTTCTGTATTCAAAATTTAAAAAAAAGTCCATCCAAAAAAAGTACGGCTACATCAACTCAATGATGATGATCCCGATCGCCGGGGGGATTCCCCTTTTGAAATAATGCAGGATTTGTGTAACCGCAATCCACGTTTTAAAAAAAAAATTTGTTTTCCGATGAGGCTACGTCATGCCTAAATGGTTCAGTAAATCGTCAGAATTGCGTTTCCCCCCTTTGGGAGGGCAAGTGGGTGATCTAACGATCCCAAGAAAAAGGCTTCCCCCCCCTTTCCTTTCCCCATCCCGAAGAGGACAAACAAACTGTTTTACTTTAACATGTATATAGTAATTAAGGTTTATTGTCAAACGATTATATGAATGAATATTTTTGGATTTGGGTAGGGATAATCCTCACTGGATGATGGACGGGCATACCAACCCCAGAAAGTCAATTTTTTGGGCAGGATAATAAACGACAGGAATTGGCCCTTATTTTCTCGAAGGAAATCCACAGGGAGCGTTCGGTTTTTAAGAAATTAATTCCCTAGCCTTGCCGATATTTTTCCAACGCCCAATCTAACTCACCAAATGATAGTATTTTTGCAAAAGAAATTACCCTGCACTATGCACCTGATGTTCGGAGTTTTTTGGGAAAAACTTTTTTAGGAGGTGGATTGGTAGACGCAGACCGATAAGTGGCCCCCAAGATCTCCAGATCTTACGCGCCGGGGTTTTTTCTTTTTAGGGTTATTTGAAATGAAGTTATGTAGATAGGTCGAAAATCTACAAGAAAGGAAAAATCAATTAGGATCGAAATTAACAGATTAACCTGGAAGAGAAATTTTGTCCGTAGATTTGCTTTTGTCGAGGGCTGGTGGATGGAATTTCGAACATCTTATTTGATTTTTCTATTTTTGGTTAATTATTCTCATTGGGAAAAGAAATAAATTTTTTATTCGCCCTGTACAAAAAAAATCTAATTAATTATTATCATTGAATGCAGTAAGGCCTTTCAGATGAGGTATCCAGACATCTTTCCAATTTGAAAAATTACCGATTACGTCACCTAAAAACCAGTGACATAACCTCTTTAGAATATAATTAAAAATCGGCATTTTAAAAAAAAATCGACTTATTTCAGGATTTTTGTCAAAAGTACATGGCTTGCGAAATATCGAATTTGTTCCAAATTTTACGCCGCCTGTATATTATAACTAGTTTGTACTAGCGACTTCGTCCGCGTTGAACTTTGTATTTTTTCAATTCAATCACCCCTTTGAGACAATTTGTCACCTTACCATCCTTAAAAAAACACTATTTCGTATTGTAAAATAAAATTACTTTAGGGAAAACCCTTTCCTTCAGACAATATTTTTAACCCCCTTCACCTGGCTCTGAAAACGTTAATTCTGTAGGATTTTATATGAAAACAAAATCCATTATTATAACGAAGGATGCAGAGGACATTAACATAGTGATAAATAATATGGAAAATGGGAAGTTCGATAATTGGGAAAAATAAAATATGTGATCCGAAATTTATGGAAATCCACCGTAGGGTTAGATGATAACGGGTAAACTTTTTGCTACCATGCACCATTTGAAAATGGAATTCATGGATGCCTTTTTAGGATATTCATCGAAAACGTTTAAAAAAAGGTTGTTCATTGAGACTTCGGATGATGGGTTTGGGGTTGGGAAAAAACGTGCTCACATGTTCAGTGCGTCTAACATTTTTTGAATAAAGCAGAAGGGTGTTTTTGTTAGGTATTCCCGGTAGGCAGGGCAAAAATTAACCTGTTTCATTCCCACCTGGCACTCCCGGAAAATTATTATGTATTTGAGCATCTGTTTGGTCGACCACTTGACTTTCAAAATAAATAAAAAGAATGGAAAAAAAGGTACAAATAATTAAAAATCAAGAGGTAAGAAACCCCAAAAAACTTATTTCAACGGGGGTCCTGGGTTTACAAAAAGGGCTATAATAATAAGGGGAAAATATATAAAAAATATTATATAAAAATATAAATATTTTTATAAAAAATTATAGTATTTTTAAAAAATATAAAAAAATTATAAATTTTTATATAATATAAAATATATATATAAAAAGGTTTTGACATTAATTCTATAGCGGGGGTCGAAAGATTAGTGGAGAGGGCGGAATAAAATGAAGTTGTTGTTTCATTATTCAAGACAGCCCAGTTGAATCTGACAGTTCGATGAGGATGATTCCGGTGCAAACCCACTTTGCTTTCATGCCGTTTCCCAACCCGCCAGCATTGAAATGATACTAATAACTTAATAGAATGGGAAGGCGACCGTTGAATTAATTTGAGCTGTTGAAATTGGCAGGAGTTCGGTCAGTGTTTTGAAGAAAACCAAAGATTTAAAATAGTCGACGTTTCGAAGTTTTTATTGCTTCATCTTCAGGACTCTGAAGTAAAAATTAACAAAACATATTAACAAAATCATACATGTTAAAATTGAGTCATTGAATGGTTTCAGAATGGATATACAATCGTAGGGCAAGAATAAAAGCTAAAGAAACCAGGACGGAGCAATAACATGCAGGTACATAATACGTTAAGTCAAAATAAGGGAACGTAAACACATCAACGAGATATAAACACAATGATGAATGAGATCCTAATTACAGTGTAATGATACTTACATATAAAAGTGGTTTTCCTTGTTCACATATAAATATAAATTCGACAAAATGTTTAAATTCAAGCACAGGTTGATTCACAAATCAAGTTGAAAGAGTGTGTACTCAATACTAGGTGAGGCTTGTCTGCCTTTTTTTTATCAAAATCGGACACCAAGAAAGTACTGAAATCCAACATCATCCACAAAATACCATGTGCCGATTGCAATGAAATATACATGGGACAAACGAAAAGATACTTAAAAGACAGAATAACGGAGAACACTAGAGACTGTAAAATATACATAAATCCTTAAAAACAGAGGAACCCTACAAGTCTTACCAAAACACTCCAAGCTAACTCTACACTCGTTCGATTTTGAATCAACTGACATTATCGGACATCAAACAATTTTAGAAAAAAGGCTCCCCAATGAAATGATAGAAATAACAAAATATGATGATAAATGCGTTAATAAAGATCTGACATCAAAACCTAAGCACTTCGTATCTAACCCGATAAGGAAAATCAAAGAACAAAGTATGAATCAGCTTTCAAATTGGTAGCATTTTGCTTTTCAATTCATGTACAGGTTTTTCGGTTTTTTTTTTGGTTTTTTTTTTTTCTCCTACAACTATCAACTAAAGATAACATAGCCCCAAAAAAAGTCATACAATCCTCACTTAGTTTTGAGAACTCACTCTTTCAACTTCATTGTGTGTTTAGTTATTCTATTCCCAAATTGGAACGGCAATAAAAATAAAGAGCACTACGAGGGAGTGTTCATATGCACTGCCAAGCAAATGGGAAATTTATATACCACCAGTGTTTACTTCAAAGCGTTCCTGGTACAATCATAAAAAGTTCTGGCGTGTGTCCATAGTTGCAGATTATTAGTAAAGGCGCTATGAAATATATTTCAGGGATAGAAGCTCGGCTAGCTGGATTGGACATATGTTATCTGAAGCCGCATGATTTACGCAGTTCACAATATTTCTTAATCAGTGCCGTGTGTTGGCGAGGTTAGGAATTATCCAATGAAAATCATTTTATCAATATGGCTTTCTGGAGACCTTTCGAAACAAATAATGAAATTCATTGAGATAACATGTGTCTACTTTTACATGGGGTGATCAATTGCTATGATTGTAAGAATAAATAACTGGAAAAAACCACTTAAAATAATATACCGACGCCTATGTCAAGGCGGCGACTGCAAAAATTACTTTCCGAAACTTTTGATGTCGGTCCAATTGGGATTAGAAATACTATATGAAACTGTGCTTGTATTTATACATTATGTCGAATTTATATTTATATGTGAACAAGGAAAACCACTTTCAATTGTAAAGTATCATTGCACTGTAATTAGGATTTCATTCATCATTTGTGTTTATATCTCGTTGATGTGTTTATGTTTCCTTATTTTAACTTAACGTTTTATGTACCTGCATCAATTGCCCATCCTGGTTTCTTCAGGCACCCTTGCCCATCTGATTTTATATTCATTCTGAAACCTTTTAATGACTCAATTTTAACATGATTTTGTAATATGTTTATTACTTGAGTCCGAAGGTGAAGCAAAGAAAAACTTCGAAACGTCGACTATTTTAAATCTTTGGTTCTCTTCGAAACACTGACCGAACTCCTGCCAATTTCAACAGCTCAAGATAATTATAACGTTGTTGTCGTAGGAATTAGTCCACACAACTAATTAAAAATTCCACATTCTTTGACCTTCTGAAGAAAAATATATTCATTTCGACCCATCAATGATGAGTGGAAATAGTTTCGAAATGCCCAACAAGAATCTGAAACTGGTAGCGGTGAATGTTACTTGAAAACAAGTATGAATTTCTATATAAAAAATATAATGAATATGTAAAAGAGTTACTACAGCAATCGAATAAAAACAATACTGACGAACCAAGAAAATATTCCTGATAGATAAAGGGGTAAAAAATATTTTCCTCAATAGAAATGTTCCGTATAATCAAAATATTGAATTGAATATTGAGCTCCCAATTTGTTTCTGAAATTACCAGCAAATACTAGCAGATCAACATTTGATATTATGGTAGATAATGTTCAAATTTTAAAAGCAATGTAAGCAAATAACCTTTCATACAGATTTTTAGCTTTGTCTGGGTATTGACACGTAGTGTTTTATTCGATTGTTTACGTCATGAACATCATACCTGTAGCGTTTGGTGCAGTTCTATGACATCAACCCATCGATATTTGGCGTACTCTACTCATTTCGAAGATACTAGAAATTACGGGAGTATTATTAATTAAAGTCTCAAATAACATTATGAGTACCTTTTTCTGTGAAAGTTGAAGCAATGATTTCGAATTTTGTTGTTTGTTTGTAGATGCCCGCAATAACTTCAACGGGAATTTTGCTGAGTAATGAATCAATAATAAAAGATTTACGATATTCAAAGTTTCAAATTGCAAATAATATATTGTAAGCAGTTGATAGTTGTAATGTTGAACACTTTTTTTTATTTATTGTTTTGCGTTTGACAAGTTTTGCAATTTTTGTATACTAATGATTTATGAATTTCGAAGGTTTGTCAGAATTCATTAGAATTTAAACAGAATGTCTACCTGATTGAATGATTTTTCTGGATTAATTTCTGTTTATGAATTTATAAATTTTTGGCCTTTTCCTGGATGGCGATAATGTCCACTTGTGTTCTGAATAACAGTTCGTGTAGCTCATCCTTGCGGGCGAGTGCGCCGTTGATGTTCAGGAGACGATTGTGAGTTTTTCCGGTTGTGCTGGCATTTAAAGGTTTCCGGGGCCTGGTTTTTGTTTGGAGAGGTCAAAGTTGCTTCTTGAACGCTTCAGGTAGAGCGAACAGTTCTTTGTTAACTGTGAGGTTGCAGTCGTCGTTGTCCTGGTTGGCCCCTTTTGGTGGTGCTTGGTGTTGGGGCTAGCGTTCCTGGGTCCCCTCCTTCGTGATGGTTGGTATGTTTGTCGTGGTGCTTGGTATGTTTGTTGTGGGAGGGGTCTTGTCGCTGGTTTGGGTTTTGGGAATTTGGGGCATCCTCTGAAGCTGGCCGTGTGGCGCAGTTGGCGCAGGTGGCTGGCTGCTTCTGGTTTTGGTGCAGGTGCGGGACTCATGTTCCGCTCCGCACTTCATCTGGGGTGAAGTGGCAGCACCTTTGTGCGTGTCAAACCATTGAAGTTGAACGAGTGAGTTCTCAATACTAAGTGAGGCTTGTCTGCCTTTTTTTTTGGGGCTGTGTTATTTTTATTGGTAGTTGTAGGAGAAAACCAAAGAAACCAAAACCGAAAAAAAAACCCTGTACATGAGATTGAAAAAAGCGAAATGCTACCAATTTGAAAGCTGATTCATACTTTGTCTTTGATCTTCCTTATCAGGCTTAGATACGAAGTGTTTAGGTTTTTTATGTCAGATCTTTTATTAACGCATTTATCATCATATTTTTGTTATTTCTATCATTTCATTGGGAGCCTTTTTTCAAAATTGTTTGATAATGTCAGTTGATTCAGAATCGAACGAGTGTAGAGTTAGCTTGGGTGTTCTGCAAGACTTGTAGGGTTCTTTTGTTTTCAAGAGGATTATGCATATTTTCACAGGCTCTAGTGTGCTCCGTAATTTGTCTTTCAAGTATCTTTTCGTTTGTTCCATGTATATTTCATTGCAATCGGCACATGGTATTTTGTAGATGATGTTGGATTTTAGTTCTTTCTTGGTGTCCGATTTTAATTAAAAAGTAGACAAGCCTCACTTGGTATTAGTACACTCGTTCAACTTGATGTGTGAATCAACCTGTGCTTGTATTTATACATTTTATCGAATTTATATTCATATGTGAACAAGGAAAACAACTTTTAAATGTAAGTATCATAACACTGTGATTGAGATTTCATTCATCATTGTGTTTATATCTCGTTGACGTGTTTACGTTCCCTTATTTTGACTCAACGTATTATGTACCTGCATTACATTGCTCCGTCCTGGGTTCTTTACCTTTTACCCTTGCCCTACCGATTTAATATTTATTCTAAAACCTTTTGATGACTCCAATTTTAACATGTATGATTTTGTTAATATGTTTTATGTTTATTTTCACTTCAGAGTCCTGAAGATGAAGCAATAAAAACTTCGAAACGTAGACTTTTTTAAATCTTCGGTTTTCTTCAAAACACTGAGCGAACTCCTGCCAATTTCAACAGCTCAAATTAATTCAACGGTCGCCTTCCCATTCTATTAAGTTATTATTATCATTTCAATGCTGGCGGGTTGGGAAACGGCATAAAGCAAAGTGGGTTTGCACCGGAATTATCCTCATCGAACTGTCAGATTCAACTGGGCGTCTTGAATAATGAAACAACAACTTCATTTTATTCCGCCCACTACACTAATCTTTCGACCCCGGCTATAAATTAATGTCAAAACTCTTTCATTTTCCATGCGGTCACATTTGTTTGTTTTAAACAGCAAACACCCATAAGTTATTCTTTCTCGAACCATCGAAAAGTTCACTATGTTTGCGGCTACCAATATTTATGAAGCATATTCCCGATCCATCACAAAGATATCGGGACTATGTTGTTTTAGTATAAATCGCCGTGGATATTCCAGTAGTATCTTTGGGTATATGTATTCAGTGTTTCTTGCAGTTTCTCCTCTATATTTCCCTTTCAACCAATTTTTTGTATATGACTTTCCATGGAGATTTACTGCGAATGATGATCATGAAATCTTCTTCGATCATGAATATATTTAACACGTTTGTTTTGATATTGGTGGGAATACTCAACCCGTAAAAGGTGTGTATGGGTAGTAATCGTATGTCTTTGATTTTTCATTCATTATACCGGTTTTCCAAGAGGTGGCTCGCCCTATAACTTTTGTTTTCAGAGATATAGAATGAAATTTGGAGGATCTGTTTCATGCATAAAACTGCATTTTTTCACAGGTAACTCAACTTCATGCAAATTCCGGACTTAACGGTGACAATCTTACGATTTTTAAATGGGACACCTGGTATATTTTCAGTTTTTTGTCTCCATATGACATTTAGAATACAACCATGTATCATTTGTTACTGTTTGTGAACGTTTTTTATTTTTTTTTCGGTATAAATTTTTCATTCTAGAGGGTTATGGATACGATCAAATAACTAATTTCAGTCCTAAAATGTTTGTAAAAATACAACTTTACTGTTTTCGATCAAAATGTTTCAGCTATGTGACGTTTGATTTCAAAAAATTTATTACAATATTTTTGAAGTGGCAACATGGTGGTTCGTCGGCTTAGAAGAAAAGAGCATTTCATCACGATTGATTTGATACCGCACTCTATTGGGTTGTAAGAAAACTGTCGATAAGAAACTGAAAATACCATAACGTTAGAACTTTTCTAGAATGAAGCACCTGTTGAAAATGAAATAATTATATTGAAACTTCCTATTTACATACATTATGGGTTCCAGATGTTCAAAGTGATCTCCATCTTGCTTGCTTGCTGACAAAGGCGAACTTTTCTTATTGTTGCTCTTACAACGTTTCTCAACTGTCTTGGTGTAATTCTATGAATAGCTGCCCTTAATTTGTCCTCTAATTCATGTCGAGTGGCAGGAAAAGTTTTTCAAAAAGGAATAAATGAAGGTATGAATTGGAGACGACCCTATTTCACCTCTCCGGCCACCTAACTGGACCCATATTTCCAATAGAGTTTTCGTTGTATGTTTCATGCAGATATTCCGTAACTGCCCTCATGTTGTGTGGTGGAGCACCATCTTGTTGATGAAATAATCCAACTCGATTTATGAATGGAAATTCGTCCAAGGAATGCCTTATTTCCTGCGTGAAGAAACATAGATATCTAGCCCCTGTCAGGACACCGTAAAAAATCATAGGGCCTGAAATTCTGTCCCCTGAAATCCCAACCCAACAATTGAAACCGAACCGTTCTTGGAAATTTCCTTCCTCCATTAAGTGTGAATTTGCAACGAACCAATATCGCCAACAATTTCTGTTGAAATGTCCCAAATTAGTGAAACTGCTTTTGTCAGTATACAGAATTTTATATGAAAATGTGTCATCCTCCAAATATTTTCCAAAGAACCAATTGCAATACTCAAGTCTCCCTGCATTATCGTTTTGGTACAGGTGCTGGTGCAGTTGATATTTAAGTGAATGATATTTATGTTTCTTCAAAATGTTAGCTGCAGAAGACTTCGAAATGTCACATTCTCTTGCGATCTCCCTGAGTGACGTATTAATATTTACTTGAACATATGCCAGAACATCTATTTCTTTTTTTTTCACGCACAACAAACGAATCGTTCCAATCATTATCAGGCTCATTTCGCATTATTTTAACCACTTTTGGAAAATATTGCTGGGTCGGGTGACGCCGATTAGGATATCTCTGTGCGTAGATACGTGCAGCATCGGTGGAAGTTTGCCTACACTCTCCAAAAACTACTAACATATCAACATTTGCAGTTCTTGTATAAATCTTGTTATTTTCCATGATTTTCAAACAATGAGGTACACAATAACTACCTAATTGACTTTGTAGAAGAGATGTAAAATAATATGACGACACGTACATTTTTACCGCAACAATTTAATGATTTTGTTTCAGTTGTGTTGGTCACAGGCTACTCGATGATTTTAAATCTTATTTTAACCTCAATAAAATTCTTCATTTAACGAAAGCTCCAACGTTATATTTTCAGTTTTTATTCGAAAGTTTTCTTACAACCTAATAGAGTGCGGTATAATTGATCGTAATGAAATGCTTTCTTTTTCTAACCCGACGAGCCAGCATGTTGCTATTTGAAAAAAATTGTAAAAACAATTTTAAAATCAAACGTCATATAGCTTAAACATTTTGATCAAGAACAGTAGAGTTGTATTTCAACAAACATTTTAGGACTGAAATTGGTATCCATAGCCCTCTAGGATAAGAATTTATTGTCATAAGTCTATAGCCTGAAGGGCCTTAAAGGGGGTTGGTAGCTCAGAGGTATTTTGTGAAAACCAGATTATGAACTCAGAATCCAAAAACAAACATACAATATTTATTTCTATCATGAATATATACAAAAATGTATACTTACACATAAGGACTATATTTCCAACGCTGCCAGAACGGCAGCTCAAATATAGAATCTACATTTCTGCACTTTGCTGGCTTCCAGCTCTTCCTTCAGAGGGCACGTCATTGACTAATGACTTATGTCACACACCAAGACCTGACAACCACTAACTCCCCTATCTTTCTCTGCTTACCTCGAAACCTAATTGTTTTTATTCATCAACTGGATCGAGGTTGGCAATTCAGCAATTCTGCTTTGTTATATTTCAATTTGGAATTTCTAGGTCGCTAAAACTGCCCACAAATGTTTTGGATTGTCGGCCTAGTAAAAAAAAAAAAATTATTAATTTTGAATAATGAACTGGAAATTTGGGAAAGTAAAAAATGATTTTCCCTAACTTGTGACATTATTTCGAAAAAAAAACTAAAAAAACGAGTACAAACAGTAACAAATGATACATGGTTGTATTCTAAATGTCATATGGAGACAAAAAAATTGAAAATATACTATGTGTCCCATTTAAAAATCGAAAGTTCATGTCACTTCCGGCGAATCCGGAATTTGCATGGAGTTGAGTTTCTTGTCAAATAATGCAGTTTTATGCATTAAACAGATCCTCCAAATTTCTTCCTATTATCTCCGAAAACAAAAAAATTATAGGGGCGAGCCACCTTCCGTGGACACCCGGTATATATATATATATATATATATATATATATATATATATATATATGTTATATCTCACTTTTCACTGTTGACTTTTTAAAAACAATTACTACTTCAAAAAGGAGTATAGTAGACTCCTTTGGACTTTATTTGGAAAATATAATAATACAACTAAAACTACTCGACTGAGTGTCTGAAAACAACTAGTTACTAATGATGCCTCGCAGGGCTATTTATAATATCAGAACAATGGTGACGCTGCTTAGATCAGCGAAATATTATCCTGTAGTCAGTCTCTGAGAGCGGACGTGATGACCCTGGGATGATAGCAAGTCAGCAGTTTCCTGGAAGGTAACCTGATACTCCTGGGATGGCCACTGGTTATCTTGCATATAACATATATATATATATATATATATATATATATATATATATATATATATATATATATATATATGAAAGATGATATCCATATTTTGTGAAAGCAGATGATCTTGATGTCAAAGGGTCCACGGTGAGGATTCAACACTAGGCGTCATCCGTTAGTGCGTCGCGACACATACGCAATTTTATTAAATGGCATCCCAGATTTTTCAATTCTTTTTGCCATTCTGCATCAAATTCTGAATTCAGCCATATAGCGCACTCATATTTTTCCTCAAATACTGATGAAAAACACTAACTATTGCATATTATAAAGAGAGCCATGAATATGTCAAAATAAATAGCAATAACACGAGTTCAATAAAATTGATCTATCAGTTATAATTGCATTGCCTGTTCAGTTCCATCTAGTTTGTGTTTCTGTAAAATCACAGACAATACAAACTAAAGCAAATGTTTCAAATGTTTTACTTTGTCCAAAACTCTCCAACATGATGTTGATAACGAAAAAATTGAAGTGGTAACATGAATTATTTTAGTAAGTGTTTGAACTGCCTCCCTCGACGTAGAATACACATATTTGTACCTTTTTAATATTACTCGATTCGTGACAGTTAAATGCGTCGCGCGCGATATGGAAGAACAAACATTTGTGATACTTTTTTTAAATCATATACATTTTGTGGACGTCGCATATAAACTAAGTCTTTAATATATCCCCACAAAAAGAAATCCAGTGGAGTCATATCATGACTTCGAGCTAGACATTGTGTTGGACTCTCATATCCAATCCATTTCTTATTAAAAGTGTCATCCAAATATGGGGTAATCATTCTTTCATAATGCGGAGGTGCCCCATTTTGTTAAAAAAACATATTAGTCAAGTATGTATTGGAAGTTCTCCAGGAGATTCGGTAGCACATGTTGGAGGAAAAGCAAGTACCTCTTTCCATTGAGAAGTCCTATAAATAAATCAATATTCCCACCAATTAAAAAATTGAACAAAGTTGTCTTTGATTTTCCTCATCAGGTTTAGATTCAAGGTGTTTAGGTTTTTGATGTTAGATCTTTTACTAACGCATTTATCTTCATATTTTGTGATTTCTATTATTTTATTGAGGGGCCTTTTTTCAAATTTTGATTTCCGATAATGTCGGTTGATTCAAAATCAAACGAGTGTAGAGTTAGCTTGGAGTGTTCTGCAAGACTTGTAGGGTTCTTCATGTAGGATTATGTATATTTTTAGTCTCTGTTGTGCTCCGTAATTCTGTCTTTTAAGTATATTTTCGTTTTCCCTATGTATATATTATTGGAATCGGCACATGGTATTTTGTAGATGATGTTGGATTTAGTTCTTTCTTGGTGTCCGATTTTATTTTTGTGTAGAAATGTTTTTTTACTGTGTTTTCGCAATTTTGTCAATTTTTTGGTTTTACTTTTCAGAATTTTTACAGTTGTGGCGTTAAATTTTCTACAAAGGGTAGTTTAAATATTTTGTATTGGTTTCAGTTTTTTTTAAGTGGTTTCTTTTGTTTGAATAAAATAATTTTTTGATTAGAGATATTGGGTAGCAATTTTTAATAAGCATATTTTAAATTTTTTGTAGGTTTTGGTTAATTAATTTTTTATCTTTGGTTTTTTTCAAAACACTGACCGAACTCCTGCCAATTTCAACAGCTCAAAGTGACAATCATGTTTGTTCATTATACCGTTGCTATAAATGGCTTTCATCACTCCATAATATTTTGTTCAGAAACTGATCATCATCATGAATACGGGTGGACAATCATGCAATTAAGTTCAATCTCCTATCAGCATCTCCTAAATATGGGAATAGATTATTTTGAACAATAAACAATAAAAATTATTACCTGGGTGTAGTCCTTGAACCAGATTTATTTTGTAGGCATGGAATTTGTTCTTTGACAAAATACGTTGTATGGACGATTTAGAAATATCACAATCCTGTCTGGTAGAACTATGTGGTCCAATACCATTTGACCTAGCACTGCAACAGAGGATTCTCATCTTTAGCCGTTTTTTTTGTTTTATTCGCTTCTTTTCATTGAAACATCCATTTTAGCCAAAGATTTGGCTAAGCTAGTGAATGTTTCGTCTGACGGTAATTTTTTGTCGGGATACCGATCAGCACAAGGAGATTTCCCTCCTTCTGTGGTAGTTTCAATTTAATCAGATTTTATGTAAACATTATCATTCTGTAACCAATCTTTATGATGCTGCTGAATAAATTTCATTTATTATTATTATTATTATATATTCTCACTGCCTCTTTTGCATTCCTTCTTGCTTCGCCATTAATACATATCATATCCAACTTTCCTGCATTCGAAAATTGAACCATTTTTCAATTTTACGAAAAACCAACACAAAACTGGATACACTTTCGTAAAATCTGACAGGTTTTCTGACAGACCGATGAATACTCGTATTAATGTGATTATTTTGACGCTTTCATGGCCCTTTTTATAATATTCAATGAAGTTGATGTTCATCATCAGTATTCAAGGAAAACTATGAGTGTGCTATATGGCTGAATTCAAATTTGATGCAGAATCGCTTAAAAAAATATGTGAGCCCATTCAAAAAAATTCGCGTCAATTACGCGACGCCCTAACGGATGACGCCTAGTGATGGATCTCTACGTAAATAAAAGGACCCTTTGACATTAAGATCATTTGCTTTCACGAAATATGGATATCATATTTCATTTCTCAGATATTTGCCCGCGGAGTTTTATTTGGGACACCCTGTATACAAACATATATATATATATATATATATATATATATATATATATATATATATATTTTTATATATATATATATATATATATATAATATATATATATATATATATATATATATATATATATATATACATATATATATATATCTATATATATATATATACAGTGTGACCCATTTAGAATGGAACCACCCCTGTAAAATACGCATTTTTCAGTCATTCTCAAAAAAAAATTGTTTTGAAAATTTAGCATCAAAAACTGTATCTCGACAAAAATTTTCATAACTTTAGTTTCATTTCCAGGGCACTCTATGGTTTTTTTCTTCGTTAAAAACGGCAGAAGTTTATTAGGCAATTTTTGTCTCGAAATTTGACCACACCACTGGATCCGTAGTCATTATAAATGGAAACCATGAAAATTTCATAAAAAAATATTAGTCAACAACGAAGTTACAACAACTTAAATTTTGGAAACAAAGTATTTGATATTAATTTAATGTAGATTATAGACATATTTGAGATCTGGCAACACAGCCGATACAAAGTAGAACACCAGTGAATTTTTACAGCGAAGATCCGAAGTCAATAGCTCATTCCGTTCTACAGTTATAACTCCTGAAAGTATGGTAATGTGAGCGACTTCTGGTGGAAGCGATTTTGTAATAAAAATCTAACTACGCCACTGGATTTGTGAATTATATCATTATAATCATTTATTTAAGTTTAGGTTATAAGTGTATTCGAAAATAACAAAAAATTATAAATTCATTTTCAAGTTATGCAGTTTTCAATAGCCGATAAAAACGAAATGAACCGAATCAAGTTTTAAAGTATCAAAATTATTTATTCAACAATAAAACAGAAAGCAGGACAAAAAATATTTCTTTTTTATTCTGCAAAACTCAACTGAAACAAGCTTTTAGAGAAGGTGACAATAATTTGAAGAAATCTGAACTAATACATTGGGCATAGGTATTGTACTAAATCAATAGTAGGCTGTGATTTAGTACACCACAAATCGCTCACATTACCATACTTTCAGTAGTTATAACTGTTGAACGGAATGAGCCATCGACTTCGGATTTTCGCTGTACAAATTCACTTCTGCTTTACTTTGTATCGGCAGTGTTGCCAGAGTTCAAATATGTCTGCAATCTAAATAAAAATTATAATCGAATACTTTGTTTCCAAAATTAAAGTTGTTGTAACTTCGTTATTAACCAATATTTTTTTATGAAATTTTGATGGTTTTCATTTATAACGACTACGAATCCAGTGTTGTAGTCAAATTTGGAAAAAAAACATGCCTAATAAACTTTTGCCGTTTTTGACAAAGAAAAAAAACCATAGAGTGCCTTGGAAATGAAACTAAAGTTATGAAAATGTGTGTCAAGATACAGTTTTTGATGCTTGATATTTTTTAGATTGACTGAAAAATGCGTATTCTACAGGGGTGATTCCATTTTAAATGGGTCACACTATATATATTTATATATATATTTTTTTCAGTTATTAAAATTTATTAAGGTGAAGATGAATATAAAATATAAAATGTAAATAAGTAAAATGCTCTATTCAAAACTGTGATTTGGTGTCCTCTTGATCATGCTTCTCCACTCACGATAGATTTTGGTGATAGCGGTGATACTCTCGAGTCATTGTACTCGTGCCATGTGCCTGCATAAGGGTGCCTACAGTAATCGTGTAGTGTCCATTAAAAGTTGTTCCGCTATGGTTGGATACAGCATACAAGTTGTAGCGACACGGAGCTGCGTTATCTACTGCATAAATATTCATATCTAATCCATCGAGAGGAAAGTCAATGAAGACATTTAGTTTTCCTCTGAATCTCTCTATCTGCGAAAATCTTTTTAAGTGAATTACTAAAATTTTGGGGAATTTAAGTATAGATAATGACTTCGTGCATTTTCTCCTTTCCTTGCATTTAGAACAAGTGGGTTTTTCGTCATCATCCAAAATTTCTTCCCTAGTAAACAAGTCTATATATATATATATATATATATATATATATATATATATATATATATATATATATATATACTGTTTTTAATTCCCTACCGGAAAGCATACACTCTTTGAAATCACTTTCACAATTGAAAAAAGCGATAGACAAATTAATAACAACTCATCCTCGTGAAAAACTTGGTCAAATATTTAGGGTTTTAATGCTACTGCAAAACTACACCCATCATTGATTTTATTCATACCCCTATGTGACATATTTTATGTATTTTATTTTCACAAGTCTGTGATGGTTTTATAAGTCTTAACTCCTGGGTATTTTCATTATATCCTATGTGATTATTTTTTATATACACATTTAGAAAGTTCTGTACTTGTTTCAACTTAGGAGTGATTTATTTTATATGCACATGCTTCTGAAGTTATCTGTGATTGCTTTAACCTCTTGAAGATTTTACCTAGATCCCACGTGATTCATTTCATTCATTCTATATTTCATTCTATGTTTTTATCTGTGTATCTGTTATCTTATTATACTTTGATTACTTCATATCTATTTACCATCTTCAATGTTTTTTATTATCTTGTACATTTACACTCTTGAATCGATAATTTTATGCTGCAAACTCTTAAACTTTCTACTAGATTCAATTATATTCAAAACTATAAATTATAGCATTTCTATTAATTGGAATTTATCAAACTGATTATATATTTTTCACTACGAACAAGCAGCAAATGTTGCTTCTGTGGTTTTCAAAGTTTATTTACAAAACGTCTTGCTATGTTTATTGTAATATTTTCTGTATGAATAAACTTACTTATATTACATATATATATATGTATATATTTATTTCCCGATTTTCGGTGATTAGACTTGATGCAGATTTCATTTCTGTTTCAGGTGCTTGAATGGATCGATGAAATTCACTTTTTCGACAATGAAATGTTGGTAACAATGGGCATATCCAGATCTGAGAGAAGCCATAAAAAAATAAGAATTCACAGTATTATCGGATGCCTGATTGTGATACTTTTTGGGGCGTATTTTCAAGCAGGACAAATAATTTTTATTAAATTAGAGGACTTTTACGGAATAGAATTACTCACGACAACTGGCACACTTTTAATCTCGACACTCTTAACAAGTGTTACGATTCTGCAATTTTCAGTAATGTTACTAGTGGTAAAGGAGAGGTTCAGCTGGATCAATGTGGAACTTGCAAAAATGAAAAGAGGCTGGAATACCAATTATTCGAAGTTGAGAAAGCATGGCGTTGAGAGCCTATCGATCAAATTGGATTACGAGTAAGATCATTGTCACGTTTGGGAGTGATTTTATATGACATTGCCAATTAAGTGAAAGAGTTTCATTATATAATGTCACGGGTAAAATATATTTCAGTTCATATTTTGAATAAATCACTCTATTAACATTTATTTATGAGTATTTCGACACTCCTGATGGTTTGTTTGTTTTTCTTTGTATTCGCTGAAGTCGGTTTTTCGATTTGCGTGTCGATTTCAGCTTCTTTGAAAGTCCCGAAACGGTTAATTTTAGACGATGAATATGGAACTCTGACTGAATTCTAGTATCTGTTTACTTCAGGTATGCGTTGCTATGATCGTAAGTCTCTCTGTTACTTCCATGGCAATCGCGATACATACACTCCCGATTTTTAAATCTCGTGACTGCAGTTGAATTGTCATCTAGCGCCTGAATTACAACGAAAATTTTATACCAGTCATTTTCAACCGATCAAATGCTTTATTTCGACTTTGTTACTATGGTAACCAGCAAATTGTCTGAAAATTTTTCATCCACATTAGCATGTAGACGTAAAATTAATGAGTGGAAATTTCTCGGCACATGGCAGCTATCATATAATGAGACAAAAATAATATTGAAATAATATTGACAATATTTTTTATCTACATACTTGCTTCATAAGTTGGAAATATTACAACACTCAATTAAGGTGTACATTGTATAATATCATTGATTAATTTTAAATTATTCAAAAAATCCATTTCTACCTTCTCTTTGCTAAGTGGTGAATAAAACACAGAACCGGTGTTTTTTTTTACAATATGCCTGTGTTTCATAAAATAAAAATAATACTGAGACACCAGTTTATTTCTTTGAGTATTAGATTTGTGTCCAAAAGAAGGCACAATATCACGCAGAATGTTGCCAATCCCTTTAAATGAGTTTTCTTGCTCAGGATTTAATCCAGATTCTTCCACTAGGTATGTTAGATATTTTATAATTTTATGGTAGATTTTAATGTGCTGTGATTCTTTGCGAAAGGAACACAATTCATATGATTGAAAGTTCATTTGATTATCACTTTTTCACTAACTTATGGTTGTATAAATTGTTATGAGGAACTTATAATGCCACAAATAAAATATTGATTGACAGGAGTAGTGAATGTCAAATCCATGGCTAAGTTTACAAAATATTTTTTTAACCGGCAACATACGCCAACAACATTCTATTCAGAATAAAGAATAAAGTATCCCGATTCCCTGAATTATTTGAAAAACAAATTATCACCACTAATATTAATTTTTCTTAGAATTAAGCCTAAAAGATTATGAAAAATATTTAAGTATATATGTATAGATATAGTTATATATTTTGTGCTGTATATCACCTTTGTTCGTAGTCAATATTGACATGTCCCTGAAACCTAGTGAGAAAATTATATGAAATCAATTATTTTTATATAATAGTGTATCTGATATTATAAATTTTATTTAACTAGGGCAAGGGCAAAATAAAAAAAATATATCCCGCAATACGAACATCCACTTTCATTTTTAATCAATATTGACATTTCCCTGAAACCCACTGAGAAAATTGAATGAAAACAATCAATTTTATATAAAAATGTATCTGATATTATATATTTTATTTTACTAGGGCACGGGGAAAATAAAAAAATATCTCCCGCAATACAAACGTATCCACTTTCATTTTTAGTCAATATTAACATCTCCCTGAAACCTAGTAAGGAAATTGTATGAAATCAATTAATTTTACATAATAGTTTATCTGATTTTATTTTACTAGGGAACGGGGAAAATCAGAAAAAAATCTTCCCCAAAACTCCCATTACACACAGCCTTCTATTTGTTTGTGAATAACGTCAAAATAAATATTTACTCAATTTTTTCTATTTCAATATAATTCCGGTATTAAATTTTGTTACCGAATCCCCCACGTGCTTGAAATAATTGCGGGAGATTTGTCTGGTACATGAATTTTTAAAGAAAATTATCACTCGTCGCTTCGCGACTCGTTATAATTTTCAAAAAATTCATGTACTCAAAAAATTTCCGGCAATAATTTATGCCCTAGGAAGATTATAAGTGATAATCCACAGAGTAGGTAGATTACTGCTGTAATTCAACGATAATTCTACACCTCTTATGGACATTTTAACACATGAGTGAAATTTTCATGATAATGTTTCAGGTACAATGAGAAAAAACTAATACGGAACTTGGAAAATCTCCGACAGCGGTACTACAGACTGGACAGCTTGACTCAAGACCTCATATCATTTTATGCTCTGTCCATTTTGCTGTGTATATCACAATTTTTTGTGTCTCCATTGAGATATTTGATAACCACCATGCGCATTCTGGAAAAATCTAGAGAAGCCGGAATCTGTCCCACATTATGGACGTATTTTCTACTACTCGGCAAAAGTCCCGTGCTATGTGTTTTGCAGCTGATGTTCCTATCGCTTCTAAGTTCACGGACATCAAAGGAGGTACTTATATTGAAGTAGAAGCATATGTGAAACGGAATCTTACATGGAATGCAACATTCCTTGGGTCAAATGTTTCACTGATTATTGCAAAATGGAATAATGAATTCAGATTTGAAACATGAATATGCTTCCATTGGGATTCTCAACGATTTTGAACAACCCACAGTTCAAGATAAAATCATTTTCACAAGCTTTATACGGGGTGATTCAAGGGTACTTTGATTCCTAACAATATTCTGATATGAATTATCCAAATAAATATATGTCCGGAAACGCTTCGTTTCCAAGATACATGGTGTTAGAGTTTTATATTTATTTTAGTTTTTTTTAAATAACTTTCAAAATACTGACCTTAAGAGGTTTTCAAGGTGTCGAATTCGAACCTGATATTATTGCTCTCACTCGTAGATGTCGCCACCTACACGTCTTTTTCTTATTTGAAGATTCATAACTTTTTTGAACGTACTTCTAGCACATTTTTCAATGAAAAACTCAATTTCTCTATCATATCTACGTAAAAGAGCTACCCCTGTTACAAGTCGCTATAAGCAACCGTTTTCTAGATATTTCAAGTCGATTATTTGATAATCGATGCGTGTTGAAGTTATTACCATTATTTTGCATTTTTCAAAAGAATGCTTAGGAAATGAATTTGACGTTTGAGTAAGTAGTTTTGGTAATTACATATTATGTGACAGTTAAACGTTTTGTTGTTTTGTTGAAGTTTCTGTATGTTTTAAAACACTAATTTTGAAAAAACGGATTATTCAAACAATAATGCTCATTTAGCCGATATGCATTTCGTTTATGGCTTTGCGGATGGCAATGCGCGCGAAGCAAGACTTTTTACCAGGAGCGATTTCCTTATCGAGTACTGCCTTCAGCTCCAACATTCAGGGCCGGATTAAAAGGTGTGGAGGCCCTGGGGCAACAAAGGAGTGGAGTCCCCTGATTATTTTCCCAACAAGTTTTTTTTTTTATTTATTGCGGAACAAATAAAATTATTTCGACACGAGCATATGTAGGTATAATAAAATACAAGAAATACATTAAATTACAGCGTAAACAAATGGATTCTTGCGAGCTTTTTTCGACGAAAAATCATTGATGATTTCGGTCAAATCCAGCATCCGGAGAAAATCATTCTCAATGCTAAGAAGCGATAACTTTGAAAAAAAAACAAAGTGATTGACCATCTAGTTTGACGAATATAATCAAAACTACTCTCGTTATTCTAAATAGTCCACGGGGAAGCGCACATTATTAATTCTACCGTTAGTGCTAAAATTGAGAAGTTTATGAAAAACGAAGAGGAGCTAGAGCAGGATATCACAGATATAGTAAGAAAAAAACAAAGTGATTGACCATCTAGTTTGACAGATATAATCAAAACTACTCTCGTTATTCAAAATAGTCCACGGGGAAGCGCACATTATTAATTCTACCGTAAGTACTAAAATTGAGAAGTTCTTGGAAAATCAGGAGGAGCTAGAACAGGATATCACAGGTATTGTGAAAAGAAATCAAAGTGATTGACCATCTAGTTTGACGGATATAATCAAAACTACTCTCGTTATTCAAAATAGTCCACGGGGAAGCTCACATCAATAATTCTACCGTTAGTACTAAAATTAGGAAGTTTATGAAAAACGAGGAGGAGCTGGAGCAGGATATCAGAGATATTGTGGAAAAAAAAACAAAGTGATTGACACTTTCACAGTTTGACAGATATAATCAAAATTACTCTCGTTATTCAAAATAGTCCACGGGGAAGCACACAGCCTAAAGGTAGGGGCGTAGAGAAATGCGGATTGTGCCAGGAGACTCCTTAAAGAAGGACGGGGGACCATTTGAGGGTCTGAACGCGAAAAAAAAACTCCTTTTCCTAGTTGACCCCATTATTTCAACGATACCCCCCTTCTCCCCCTCCAAAAAGAGTACTACAAAAAAGTCCATTGAAGTTTTATCGAAAAACGATAATTTTTTCCCATGGCGTATGATTTCCAGTGAGGGGGGGGGGGGCAGGGTCTGAAAAAATTTTTTTGTTGCGCTTTTTGAGTACATCAATTCTTTGAGTCGCCGACTTTCTATAACGAAGAAATTTTCTAGAGTCGATTGGGTGGGCAAGTGCTCCCCTTGAAAAAAAAATTTCTGCTCTTCAAATCGAGAAGTCGTTTGAAATTTGTTGATTTCGTCGAAAATAATTTCCCAATTCAACTGTCTCGTGGCGGAATATTTAAAAAATTTAAAGAATCTTGCTTTTCGGAAACCAGACTATTCAGGTATAGGAATATGCTTCATCATTTTAAAGGAACTTTTATTGTCTTTCAGAATATTTGATAATACAACAGGGTGTTCCATTGAAAAAAAAATACTTTTTACCATTTTTGTATCTATCGGAAAAATCGCAAATTTTGAACGACCCTGTATAAACAAATTCCCTCAGACTAACTGATGCACAGAATATTGGTAACTACACCATAATTTCAGCTTTGTAGAGCCCAAATACCACAGTGATGAAATTTAATTTGCGCAAAAAAATAAGGAAATCAATGAGTTTCTCGAAAACCGCTCGAGATAGGTATAGGAAAGTAAAATTCAGAAATTATCAATAAGCAATAGCGAAGCAATAAATGCAATAAAATATCAAAGTTGTTGCTACTTTTCAATATAAGCGGCAACGCCGCGCTGGAAATATCTGAGATCGATAGATCAGAACTGATTACCCAAGAAACCAAATCTTCAAAATTATCCTGTTTCCTGTTCTCCAGAAACGTTCAATAGGCCATCGAGTTTGGGATCAAATGGAAATTAAAACAAATGTTTGATCATATTTTCATCAAGACACCCTGTGTTATTTAACAGTCTTTCTGATTGTCCTTTCACTGAAGTGACTTCGACATATAGATATCCTGGAATTTATTTCAAAAGCATTTTTTCAGCATTTTCAAACTTTATTGTTGAATTCTATATAAGTAAATCTTCCGAAAAAATTATTGATTGATTTCGAACAATTTCAGGCAAGGAAAGCAGCCTCTATTCTACATTCTTTCGAACACACATCGGAGGAAGTCATGGAATACGTGAGTAAATGTCTTGAAACTCATTCTGATTTGTTTTTCTCCTTGAAAATCGTTTTAATCTTCAGAATCACATCACAGATTTCACTCTTCTTACCCGACTACTATAACTACCTATCATAATTTGATAAATGAATGGAAACGTCTTGATCGTCTGCTGGTTATAGGCTAAGTGACGTCACATTGAATTGAATATGGTGCCCTCTAGAGAACATAAAGTCATGAACTGATAATTGAAATTTAATGATGCCGTGTTGGGTACCAAATGAAAGGGCTCAATTAGCACATTTCAAAAATATATATATTAGCTGTTGCTCGCGGTTTTGCTTGCATGCACCCAATAATTGGTAATAATTTCTGAAATCACGCTTTAGATGTGAGCCAAACATATTTTCTCTCCAAACCTACTCAAAATACATATACAGGGTGTCCCTGGACTCCCCCTTTTCCTTTCGGGTCAAAATATCACCAGTACTTCATATAACTTTTGTTCCTGAATGCCTTCTTTACCAAGTTACGGGCCCTCATAGTTACAAAATGAAAAATGTTTTTCTTTGATAACTTTCAAAGTGAATATTCAAAATTATCTTAATTTTGGTAATTCACTGAACAAATTAATTCCTTCGATGAGCTTTCATGCAGGAGTCAGTTGTTTTGCTACAAAGTCAGGAACGGACTTCCCCCGATTGTCCACACCCCAAAACTTTGAAATGACTGGGATTTGTCAATATGTTTTGACAAAACAAGGTTACCTGGACAATTTCCTGAATAAAAGTACTCGTGTGGAAAATCAATCGGAGCAACGATTTTTGATAAAAATGCATTTTTGTTCGACGACATCCAACCTGAGATGTCTACCATTATTCGAAAAGATTAATTTGTAATGAAAATAGAAATGATAGGTACAATGTTCATAACAAATTTTTATCATGCAAACACATTTACCTTACAAAACTCATGGTGTAAATAATCAATCGCAAGCCTCAAGAGCAAACAGAAATGCAAAATCCTAAACAAAATCTGCTCGATATGACCTCCGTCTCTCTCAATACATTTTCTCAGTCGGCGCAAACACCCTCTCTGCACTTGAAATAGCATGCCAGGGTCGTTTCGTACGGCTTCACAATGTAATGTAATTCTATTCAACAATGCATCTCCGGTGTGAATAGGTATAGCGTAAACGAGGCTTTTCAGATGCCCCCGCAGAAAAAAATCCAATGGATTCAAATCCGGAGACCGCGGTGGACATGAATATGGCCCACCTCCACCAATCCATCCATTGGGGAAAATCTGGTTCAGATGGTCCCGCACAATTGAACTGAAATGAGGGGGAGCGCCATCATACATAAACCACATATCTCTTCGGGTGTGCAATGGAACATGTTCCAAAAGTCCAATTAAAATCGTTCTGAATGATCTCCAAATAACGTTCTCCATTCAATCGGTCATGTAGAACGAATGGTCCCATAAGATGGTTTCCTATGATACCAGCCCAAACATTCACGTTGAATTTTCTGTTGGTGTTTGGTTTGCAATATCCCATGGGGATTTTTTTCGGCCTATATGTGAAGATTATGAGAGTTGATTACTCCATCTCTCCTGAAACCTGCTTCATCGGTGAATAAAACTCGAGTACTAAAAGT
This sequence comes from Gonioctena quinquepunctata, assembly GCA_018342105.1. Lineage (NCBI taxonomy): Eukaryota > Metazoa > Arthropoda > Insecta > Coleoptera > Chrysomelidae > Gonioctena > Gonioctena quinquepunctata. The sequence continues at coordinate 68,064 of JAFIRS010004220.1, read as the reverse complement.
CATATCCTCTCTTTATTATCCAGGAACCAATTGGCATATTCCAGTCGTGCTGGAAAATCTTCAGGTGTCATGGCATGTACCTTCTGGATGTGATATGGGTGGAGCAGTTTTCTATGAATAGTGGACTTGGATGTATGGAACTGTTCTGATAGGTTTCTGATGCTCATTGAAGGATCATCAGCGACAGCTTCCAAAATATTTTCCTCCAATGCACAGCCCTAGGAGCGCCCTCACCACCTCGTTTCGGCAAAACTGACCCTACAATAATATCGAAATAAAACAACAGGCTCCAATTGAAAATGTACTTAACAGCGTTAAAAATGTACTAAACAGCGTTCAAGTGATGCAGAACACAATCATAAAAATCATTTACAAAAAATCTAAACTGCCTGATACACAAAAACTCTATGTTGAAAGTAATCTACTTTTTGTAAGGAGCCTATACGCCACAAATTGTATTTTCTGGATGTATACTAATAAGTCCTCATTTTATATGACTGAAAGTAATAACACCAGGAGTATGCAAAATCTTCACGTACTTGTTCCAATGTTCAAAAGGGTCATACGCAAAGAACCATTTTTTATTTTGGACCTAAACTGTATAATGTTCTACCTCTGATATTGAAAAACAACACATATATCAAAAATATAAAGAATTATTAAAGCAGTTCGTAATTGAGAACAATTTGTTGAGTATGACCATCTTGCAAAATAATACAAACTAATTTTAACGAAGGAAAGTGAATAAAGTATGTTGCATGTGATGTAATGATAATCATATTTCAACGAACACGTATCAGCCTTTTCTGAAAATTCTCTGAAACTCTACGAAACGAATCACAAAACTATTTGTTGTCGACAAAATACCTTAAAATGTGTAATATGCCGCCCCGAGATGGAAATAAGGTACAAATCAAACCATAAGCGAATCATTAAACGGTACCTTCTTTCATTTCAGGACTGGTAAAATAATAAAATTGAATGATATCACCTCGAAATTTCTGGTGTATTCGAATGTCATAACTCTTCTGAATTTAATAATGTTTAAAGTTCTTTCTATCATTCCATCCATTGGTTAAACATAAGCGCTGTACTCTTTCTCTCGGTAAATTAAGATACATCAATGTACGTCTCTGAAGCATTGACTATTCTCCTCTGATCGATCGACGTTTCTCTGTAACGTTCGATTGGGAAAATGCTCGGCATACAGACGACGGGCTTCTGCAGCATTACCAAATGCTCGTCCATACAATGCATGCATATCTGCATATTCGTTGAATGTAAACTGTTCGGTCATATCAAAACACTTCAAACTGTCCTATTATAATATTGACAAAACAATGACAACGCACCACTCAACAAAACAAAATCGCATTCCAGTTGTCATTTTTTATCCACACTAACTTTATTTCTTTTTACAAGGTGTCTTTGTCAACATCTGTGGAAGAAATGGAACATACATTTATTCACCGTATATTTTCCACCCATTCATGTGCAGCCGTTTTCGTAGTTTATTTGTTTGCGTTTCATTAGTTATGTCTTCCGATGTGCGTTTTTTCAGCTAAATTTATCTTCGGGTTGAAGATTTTCTCCCATGAAATTATACTTATTAGTGAAACTCCTCAACATTTCAGCTGTGAATACGAGTTTGCAACATCCAAATGTTGAGTTTCATGAGATTCAGATAGCACAACACGAAACATGCTTATTCCACGCGTACATACAAAATATGGACTGAATTTTTCATAGTGAAGTAGCCTGTTAGTTCAAAAACACCACGAATCTACATAACTTGATATTTCATTTGAAAAAATATCTACATTGTGAATGAAACTTTCAACTAGGTATTGTACTTTTTGTTTGCGACTTTATTTTAGCATATTTTGTATTATCCCTGTTATAAATGTTGTTGAATTTACGTTAGCATTAGTATTTCTACTGTGAAAATTTTTCATTTCAAATAATGTTGGACGATCGGGTTTGATGTCGTCGGGTAAAACTGCATTTTTATCAAGAATCGTTGCTCCGATCGACTTTTCACACGAGTACTTTCATTCAGAAAATTGTTTACGTAACCTTATTTTGTTGAAAACATTGAAATTATTGTCATTTGAGTTTTGAGGTGTGGACAATCGGGGGTGGTCCGTTCCTGACTTTGCACTGACTCCTGCATGAAAGCTCATCGAAGGAATTCATTTGTTCAGTCAATCACCAAAATTTAGATGACTTTGAATATTCTCTTTGAAAGTTATCAAAGAAAAACATTTTTCATTTTGTAACTTTGAGGGCCCGTAACTGGGTAACGAAGGCTTTCAGGAACAAAAGTTATATGAAGTACTGGTGATATTTTGACCCCATCTATACATTCACGAGAGGAAAAGAGGAAGTCCCTGTATAATAAATACGTTTCTCATCATAGACTATGGTACACATGTTGAAATTATATATAAAAAATAAATAATGACAAAAGTTGGGAGTATCACCACGCGGTAGAGTAACAGTAACATTACCGGCTAAAATCACGCTCTAAAAAACAAATCCAAAAACTAAAACCCGACTACTGAAAAATCACGCTCTGCAAATTATCAACAAGAAAATATTGTCATCTGAAATTGTTATGTACAAACCATTCAATATTTATCATCTTTTAAATGAACAACTTACACGTAATATATTTCAATATATTTAATACATATTCATAGTGATGTTCAGAAGATAACCATGGTCATATGCCACTTTGCCCTAAAGTTATGGTCGTTTACTACTGGGAGAATGTATTGTTTTGTTAGGTCAGGTGACATATGACCACGGCTATACTCTGAATATCACTATGAATTTGAATTAAATACATTAAAATATATTGTAAGTTGATCATTTAATAGACGAAAAATATTGAATAGTTCGTACATAACAATTTCAGATGAGAATATTTTCTTGTTTCATAATTTTTAGAGCGTGATTTTTGAGCAGTCGGGTTTTAGTTTTTGAACTTTCTTTTTATTCTTTGAATGCTGACATCGACAGATAATTTGACTTTTAGTCGCGTAAGTTGTAGTTCTGCATTTTGTGTGGAAAGTTGAATTTCAAAATAAAAAATATTTTTTATATGAGCCGATATAAAACTGTCAATTCAATAAACGGAATGGAATAACGTCCAAACATCATCGTGGAGTGATTAGAAACTAAACGTCTGAAAGATGGATTTATAATTTTTTTCTATGAAATAATTTTGTTTTCAACCGTAATAATACGTTGAATGATGGCAACTCTTTTTCATCGTTTTCATTGAAATTTAAAAAAAAAACATTGTGGAATATGTAAACAGTATGTGAGTAACCTTGTATCAATGCATCATTTCATTACAGAATAACTTGAAAATTAGTTTTTCTCCAAAGTTTATAGAAACGTTCTTATGATATCAAATTGAATTCATATGAGGAACTTCACTAATAATGGGGTATTCAATAGAGTTACTAAAATTATTTTGTAAAAATCTTTGTTTTCTATTCCTGTTTTTTTTTAATGACAAATAAAAAATATTTCAATTGACGATATGCTCTCTAAGAATACAATTTGATTGAAGTCGTTGTTATGATTATCGATGTGTCTACTGTAAATATATTTTTTCAGATCAAATTTTTCTCATATCAAATATACTATATGGATGTGGAAATTACCCTTTTCGGAATCTTCTCACTGAACGAATCTCTACTTCTCAAGGTAAAAATTCCACCAATACCCAACATCTTCTTAACGTCAATTTTTCTTTTCATTTCCAGGTGGGAAGTGAAATGTTATCCTTCTTCATACTCTTCATTCAAGCAGAAGACACGGTTGCAGAATGAATTTATTTTATGTGTGTTTTTTTGTTCATTGATTATTATATGTTCAGGACCTCCTTAAAAAACTATGTATGATTTTGATGACTCTATTGGAAAATTCTGTTTCTCGATAAAAATACCATTCTATTCCATGAGAAGAATTTTCTCATATTTATGCCTTCGATATACAAGGTGTAATCTAACTTCTTGCATATCCGTGAATGATGAGTGTATAATGCCCTTTTCTAAAGAATTACAGTGGTGAACAATCTGTTTTTTTTTAACTCCCCAATTTCAGGTGATCTTCTTAGAGGTAAACATTGGAAATTGCCGAATTCAATAAACATTCAACTCGACATTTGTACAATGTAGAATGTTGAACTGATCGTGTGGTGAATGTATACATTGCCTGAGATAGATATTCCATTTCGAAGTGAAGAAAACAACTAACCTTGTTATATCCAAACCAGTGATAAAGTCACTAGTTGACTTATCACAATTTTCACAGTCACTTGAACGGAAGTTTGTTTGATTCTACCAGCGTTTTCTGATATATATATATATATATATATATATATATATATATATATATATATATATATATATATATATATGTATTTATATATATATATATATACTTACAAATAGTATATATAAATGAATATAATAGAAAAAATCGGGATCTTATCGCTACATTGAAAATACATACGGAACCGATGCTGTGCAGACTTCGAGGCCCTGAAAACTCTTCAATTAATGAAAATCGTAATACTTTCTAAAAAAAAACTGACAGTACGATAGACATCTGTTATGTCTACCGAGATTTCGAGTACAGAAAATGATAACTCGCCAGAAATCGAAGTAAAAGTAAACAAAGCGCCCATTGAAAATGTGAGTGCTCAAATATTAGTGAAAATGATGTTTCAAGTGCAATCTTGGAGGCTGAAATACGGTGAGTGTGCAGTGAGTACATCAATTTGGAGTCAAATCGCACACCCTCATGGATGAACAAAAATGCGGAACGATATGTAAGTAGGAAGGAACGATATTTCAAATGACGAAACTAGAACGACGAAAAAAAAAACCTTAAAATCTGCTAGTTGGGGACGTACAAAGTATAGTTATAAAAGCAGTAATAGTTCGATAATTTTCACTCTCCTAATTTTGGTCTGGGGAGTTTTTTGTAGGTCTAATAGTATCCATGGAGGTCTAGCTATATGGATAAAAAATTATACTTATCGAGTTCAAAAAAAATCTTGGATAGATTTTTGTGGAAAAAAAGTTAGAAATATGTGGCATATCTGTCAATTCCAGACAAACAAATCATGAAACTATAATTTCAAAAAGCCCGTTATTATTTATAAACCTCTATTTTTCATTTATCAGTTTTCTGACAACTCTTCGATGATAGGAATTGAATTCTTCTCCCTAATTATATATTTATTCAATTGAATTGGATCAATGCAAATTCTAATAAATCCATTTGGTTTTACCACTACTACAATATTTGTAATCCATCCAACTGGTTCGTTTACTGGTGTTACATTACCTTAACTTATCTTCCTGGTAAAAAAAATCACCTTGCAGATTCCTTTCGAGATGTGGGGTCCATATTGAAGGACAACCTGATGAGTAAATGAAAGATGTAGTGCATTGTATTGGTGCAAAAGAATTAAAAATACAATAATGTTCAAATTAACTCTCGTGCTCATCGCGTACTGTTTTCTGATTGGTTGCTACTTGGGATCTTTCATTCACCAGCCAATCAAAAAACACTAGTAGAATCTAACAAACTTTCGTTCTTAGACTTTGTAAACCGTACATGCTAGAATATTGCTTGGCAACAGTGTTTAGTTCACGTGTTCTGAATGTCTGAATCACGACAATGGTCGAGATATTATTTCTCAAACAATATTCAATTGCGAATGTTTCCCTTTCCAATACTGTTTGTGTTGTTTGTTTCTTACAAGTGATAATTATAATAAGTGCCTCAAAGCAGATTATGAAGTTAGCAAGTTCTGATTTCATCACCAGTCTGGATATGAGAAGGTTGTTATCTTCTTGAAAAGGGAAAACATTCTCAATTGAATATTGATAAAAAGATTTTTCTGTGAATTGAAAAATCCACGATTGAAATGAAGTTATTCTTTGTGAATGTCTAACAGAAAACAACTACGTCCCCGGTTAAAGCCATGCTGGACATTGAACTACATCTGATAGATATTCTGAAAAGGCCCTAACTTTGAAATTGAATATCTATCTCAGGCAGCCTGCAATATGTACATTTACCCCACAATCAGTTCAACATTCTACCTCATTCTAATGTTGAGTTAACTGTTTATTGCATTCAGCAATTGCCGAAGTTTTCCTCTGAGCAGGTCACCGGAAATTTGGCGTGAGGCGCTACCCAAAATTTTGTAGAATTTTGCAAAAAACGAAATATTTTTCCAAAAAAAAAGTCAGATTCCAGAAGTCTGTAGTGCCTATTGTATAGGTATTTGTTGTCAACTGTCTTGAGAATTCGGACGTTTTTCATTTTCAATGGGACCTCTATACTAATAATTATTCAAAACAGTGAAATACATTTCTGTTCTGATTGCAATAAAGACTTCAAATACTAATTTTCATGACCCCAATTTGAAAACTAACGAAATTCCTATACAAACTTCCCCCTTTAACCCCTTTTCCTTTGAGGTTTGAATTTTTTAACTTAAAAAACAACTTAACCCCTTTTACCGCTTTAGGGTAGAATTTTCAAAAACCCCGAAACACATTTATCTTTATTGGAGAAGAAGAGCCCAAATACTAATTTCCATGACTCTAATTGTAAAACCAACTATACTTCCACTTTCACCCCCCTTCTCACTCACCTTTTCACTCATTCAGGGATGGAATATCAAAAAAATATGCTGTCAAAATTTTAACTCTTATCAGTCAATCAGTGAGATAGTTAGTCAAGACATGTAATTATATATGACATATTATCCCAACACGAGGTAGCTGCTGTGAACCGTTGAGGACATTCCTGCACTGTCTTCCGTCTTCATCATCAGAATAACTCCAGGCCTCCATGATGTTGTAATGTCATCAGAACTACATATGTGTGCCAAATTTCAACAGATTCGGTTCACAGGTTTAAAATCAATAAATCATCCCCTATTTTTCTAGCCTTGGGGGTGTAAGGATACCCTATACAATAAAAAAAAAACCCATTCGCATAACCCAGAACAAAGTTTTGCGTTGTAGAATCGTTTAACAAATAAAAATTCAGTGGGTGAACCAAAAATCATCCCTATAGAAGTGGATTTCGAAAAAATCCAAATGGGACCAATTTCGAGGAATACCCTATACATTGAAAAAAGAATCATCCAAATCGGACTACTCTGTACAAAGTTATGCGTGGTCAAACATAAAAAATATACGCGTCGACTAGAGAACCTCCTACTTTTTTTTTATCGGTTAAAAATACCGGCTTTTCAGCTTTCATGCCTTCTGAAATCTTGTGGGTTAATATTACAATGAAAGTTTTAACGAAATATACACTTCAAAACAGTCTGAATAATGAGGGCTACATCATCCCAACAAATCAACCAACTCATTAGACCAAAATGACTAAGTAAGATTTTTTTCCACAATATTATGAAATCCTGATATATCCAGATTTGGTTAAATCGATAAAGATAGTTGGGTGTTCCTTCATAAAAAGCTACCTGATAACTGTAACAAATAATCTAACTTCCTAATTCTCATAGTGGGCTTTGAAAACAATCGTGTTAGTCACGCCCATCGTTGTTGATTGAAATGTGTTAGTTTACGACTTCGGTTGACGTGAATTGGTTATGTTCGGAATTATCGGAAGTCGGAAGTGATCTAATTGCGTTTTGGAATTATTCCTGTATGAAAATTGTTGTGAACTGCTTGTGATAGTGATAATGTGTGTAAGCGAGAAAGAAAAAGTGAGAACAAACAATGGTGTTATTACGAAAAAGCAGCTTCGTTCACAACTTTAGGTAAGCATTTTGTGAGGATATAAATCTCTTCGAGTATTCTCGTTGGTTTTGAAAACATTCCGTAATATGGTATTTAGAAAATAACAGGTCGTTTGAATCTCAAATAATGTTAACTATTGAATTCTTATTCCATATCACCATTCGAGTAGATACTTGTCAGTTTTTCACAGCCATCTAGAATCAAACCCATTTGAACTAAGTACACAAAATGGAATTTGTCAAGTTCATTTATACTCAGTACTTCAAAAAGAATTACCAATAAAGAGATTAACAATCCCTGAGAATATAAGCTATAATTCATTAATTTAAAAAAAATTTTGGGTAAATTTTTGAAACCAAAAAAATAATAGAAGATGGAACCCATTGTAAAAAGGATATATAACAAAAATGAAAGGAAGAATAATTTACGGGCGATCTGAGGTCGGGCAGTGGAAGGGGGTGAGTTTTTGAGGGTAGAAAACGGATTATCTCGATTTCCGGCAAAACTAAAAGTCATGTGGAAATGGGGTAATATCTGTTACATAAATGCACTCGAATATGAAACATTTTCTTACGTGTTTTGCTCTGAACACGAATCGAAGAATGTCGGATTCATACGTTTCAGAGTTACATCGTTTTCTGAAATAATTTACGTTTCTGCACAAACTCACTCATGCCTCTTTCTTTTACACATAAATAACTAAATCACTTATTTTCGGCACAAATTTGCACAAAATATCGTCGTTTTTATCGAAAATATCCTCCTTCTTACACAGTTGCAAATGAACAATTCTAATTCCTTTGACAGATGACATTTATCAACTTTTTTAATTTTTCATGTTGGCAATAAATGAATCGGCTGTGTGAGAAGGAGGATCTTTTTCGATAAAAACGACGATCTTTTGTGCAAAGTTGTGCCGAAAATAAGTGATTTAGGGTGTATTGTTTATGCTGGTAAAAAGAAGGAGGCATTTTGAGTGAGTTTTGTGCGAGAAAACGGTGCTTGAAATTTATTTCGAAAAAATCGATGTAACTCTGAAACGGTATGAGACCGCCGCATTTTCTTCCGGATTCGTGTTCAGGGGGCAGAAACACGTAAGAAAAGTGTTTTCCCCATATTCGGAGTGCATGTGTGATGTAACTAGATATTTACCAAAATGGCAAAGTGGTAGGCAATAAAAATATCAACAACTTTTGTATTCACACTTTTTTCACATAATCTCAAAATGTATGTGAAAAATTCAAATAACCAAGTTTTTGGTTTTCTATTTCTATCTTTTACAAAAAAAAACAATTCCACGAAATTTGCTGAAAACTTACCTTTTCATGTCGCAAACACACTGTAATTTTTTTGATTTAAAATATTTATGTTTTCGCCTTATTTTGACTTAATATCGAAAAAGCACCCTAATTTTAAATTGAAAATTCTCCCGTCAAAATATCAGCTTTTTCAAAAAAGTCGGTGGTCTTTTTGTTTGCTGAAATCTACTTTCTGATGGTGTGAAAAAAAAATACATTACTATGGTAAATGTTCTCAGAAAATGCAAAGAAATAACAGGCAGTAAGGCCCAGGCCCTCCTAGCCCTTTCCCATTTCTCTATGAAATACCTTTTGATGGGCTAAAAATTTCCGTGGGTCACTCAAGTATATAATTCATCTTAAAATAGCAATAAATAGGCATCTACGCATATAATTCCAAGAAGATTCTACAACTTTCTCAAAATATTGTAGATGTCTTATTAAATATTAACTTTATTAACTCATTTGGTTGTTAATTATAGTAGTATCTATCGATTTGCAATTTTTTTGTTTATCAATGGCACATGGAGTCTTACCTTTTTCGAGTAATTGAAGTGTAAATTTCAATAAATAGCTCAAAATTGTACATTATGATTGAAATTTTTTTTTTCAATTCGAGTTTTTTTCGTTTCTCTGCATTTTATGAGAAAATTTACCATAGTAATGTATTTTTTTTTATACCATCAGAAAGTAGAGATTTTGACGAACGAAAAGCACCCGACATCTTCGAAAAAGCTGATATTTTGACTGGAGAATTTTCGATTGAAAATTAGGGTACTTTTTCAATATTAAGTCAAAATAAGGTGAAAAAATAAATATTTTAAATAAAAAAAATCACAGTGTGTTTGGCACATGAGCAGGTAAGTTTTCACAAAATTTCGTAAAAAAAAATTTTTGTGGAAGATAAAAATAAAAAACCAAAAACTTGGTTATTTGAATACTTCACATAAATTTTGAGGTTATGTGGAAAAAGTGTCAATACAAAAGTTGTCCCAAACACACTGTAATTTTTTTGATTTAAATATTTATTTTTTCACCTTATTTTGACTTAATATCGAAAAAGCACCCTAATTTTTAATCGAAAATTCTCCCATCAAAATATCAGCTTTTTCAAAAAAGTCGGTGGGCTTTTTGTTCGTCCAAATCTCTACTTTCTGATGACGTAAAAAAATATACATTACTATGGTAAATGTTCTCAGAAAATGCAAAGAAATAACAGGTAGTAAGGCCCAGACCCTCCTAGCCCCTTTCCCACTTCTCTATGAAATACCTTTTGATGGGCTAAAATTTTGCTTAGGTCACTCAGGTATATACGTTACCTTGAAATAGCAATGAATAGGCATTTACGCATATAATTAAAAGAAGATTCTACAACTTTCTCGAAATATTGTAGATGTCTTATTGAATATTAACTTTATTAACTTATTTGGTTGTTAATTATAGTAGTATATTTCGATTTGCAATTTCAGTGTTCATCAATGTAACATGAATCTTACGTTTTTTATTAATTTTATCATAATAATTTCTTTTTTTTTTTATTTTCTGAGAACATTTACCATAGTAATGTATATTTTTGTATACCATCAAAAAGTAGAGATTTCAAAGAACAAAAAGCCCACCAACTTCTTGAAAAAGCTGATATTTTGACGGGAGAATTTTTTATTGAAAATCTTTTTCAAAATTAAGTCAAAATAAGGTGAAAAAATTAATATTATAAATCAAAAAAATTACAGTGTGTTTGGGACATACAAAAATTAGTTTTCACCAAATTTCGAAGAAAAATTTTTTTGTAAAAAATAAAAATAAAAAACCAAAAACTTGGTTATTTGAATTTTTCACATACATTTTGAGGTTATGTGGAAAAAGTGTGAATACAATAGTTGTCCCAAACACTGTAATTTTTTTGATTTAAAATATTAATTTCTTCACCTTATTTTGACTTAATATCGAAAATTCCTTCCTCAAAATATCAGCTTTTTCGAAAAAGTCGGTGTACTTTTTGTTCGTTGAAATCTCTACTTTCTGATGGTGTAAAAAAAATATACATGTTAAATTTCTCAGAAAATGCAAAGAAATAACAGGTAGTAAGGCCCAGACCCTCCTAGCCCTTCACCACTTCTCTATGAATTACCGTTTGATGGGCTAAAATTTTCCGTAGGTTACTCAGGTATATGAGTTATCTTAAAATAGTAATGAATAGGCATCTACGCATGAAATTTAAAGAAGATTCTACAACTTTCTCAAAATATTGTAGATATCTTATTAAATATTAACTTTATTAAGTTATTTGGTTGTTAATTATAGTAGTATATTTCGATTTGCAATTTTATTGTTTATCAATGTAACATGAAATCTTACGTTTTTCGAGTAATCAAAGTGTAACTTTTGAAAGTATCTCAAAATTGTACATAATGTTTAAATTGTTTTATCAGATTCGAGTTTTTTTCATTTCTTTGCCTTTTCTGAGAACATTTACCATAGTAATGCTAATTTTTTCATACCAACAGAAAGTAGAGATTTAAAAAAATCAACCATTTTAAAAAAGCTGATATTTTACGGGAGAATTTTTGATCGAAAATTAGGGTCTATTCAATTAAAAAATATTAAAGTCAACATTACAGTGTGTTTAGGACATAAAAAGGTGAGTTTTCACCAACTTTCGTGAAAATTTTTTTTTTTTGTAAAAGATAAAAATAAAAAACCAAAAACTTGGTTATTTGAATTTTTCACATAAATTTTGATGTTATGTGGAAAAAGTGTGAATACAAAAGTTGTCCCAAACACTCTGTAATTTTTTTGATTTAAAATATTTATTTTTTTACCTTATTTTGACTTAATATCGAGAAAGCACCCTAATTTGTTGGTGTACTTATTTTTGTTCGTTGAATCTCTACTTTCTGATGGTGTAAAAAAATATACATTACTATGGTAAATGTTCTCAGTAAATGCAAAGAAATAACAGGTGGTCAGGCCCAGACCCTCCTAGCCCCTTCCCCACTTCTCTATGAAATACCTTTTGATGGGCTAAAATTTTCCGTAGGTCACTCAGGTATATAAGTTATCTTAAAACAGCAATAAATAGGCATCTACGCATATAATTTAAAGAAGATTCTACAATTTTCTCAAAATATTATAGATGTGTTATTGAACATTAACTTTATCAACTTATTTGGTTGTTAATTATAGTAGTATATTTCGATTTGCAATTTTTTTGTTTATCAATGTAACATGGAATCTCACTTTTTAATTAAAGGTAAATTTTAATAAGTATCTCAAAATTGTACATAATGTTTAAATTGTTTTATCAGATTCGAGTTTTTTATTTCTTTGCCTTTTCTGAGAACATTTACCATAGTAATGTATATTTTTTTCATACCAACAGAAAGTAGAGATTTCAGTGAACAGAAAGCCAACCGACTCTTTCAAAATAGCTGATATTTTGACGGGAGAATTTTTGATTGAAAATTAGGGTGCTTTTCAATATTGAGTCAAAATAAGGTGAAAAAATAAATATTTTAAATCAAAAAAAATTACAGTGTGTTTAGGTCATAAAAATGTGAGATTTCACCAAATTTCGTAAAAAAAATTTTTTTTGTAAAAGATAAAAATAAAAAACTTGGTTATTTGAATTTTTCACATACATTTTGGGGTTATGTGAAAAAAGTGTGAATACAAAAGTTGTAGATATTTTTATTACCTACAACTTTGCAATTCAACTTTTTTCCAGAAATCGAGATAAACCATTTTTTACCCTTAAAAACTCACCCCCTTCCACTTCCCGACCTCAGATCGCCCGTAAATTATTTTTCCTTTCACTTTTGTTATATTCTCTTCTTTTTCCAATGGGTTTCATCCTACCATGTTTTTTTTTCACTTTTTACCATTTTCAAAGGCTTGAGCCTTGGTCTATTTGTGATATACATGAAAATACCCGAGACGGTGATATGATGTGATAGATAACTTTAAACCTTTTTCGTTCCTATTTATCTGCCTAAATGCCGGTGGTGGAAAAACCTGCAGCAAAGTAGAATGTCACCGATTTTGACAAAATTTCCACAGATTCTTCAGAATACGCTAAACTTCATGTTGAAAAGGGAAACATTCTCAATTGAATATTGATAGAAAGATTTTTGTGAATTGAAAAATCCACGATTAAATGAGTTATTTTTAATGTCTAGAACAACTTTCGGCTAAGCCACGTGGACATTGAACTACTCTGATAGATATTCTGAAAGGCAACTCAAGAAATCTGAATTGAATTTGATTTCCATTCAGATAGTTATTTGAAAATCAAATAACTATCTGAATGGAAATGCAAATTTCAATTTCAGATTTCAGAGGCCTCGAATATCTATCGATAGTTCAATGTCCAGCTGTAGCCGGAAGAGTTGTTTCTGTTAGACATTCAAAAATAACTTCATTTTATCGTGATTTTCAATTCACAGAAAAATCTTTCTATCAATATTCAATTGAGAATGTTTCCCTTTTCAACATGAATACCCCACAAGAGGTTATCTTGACGATGGAAGATAGTGACTAAAGTTTATCTTTCAGTCGCAGATGATTCCACATCTGATTTTATGAACATCCTGTTTATATTTTCAACAAATCACGCTAAACTTCGTTAAGCAACCAAAATTCATCCGCGGAAAGCGTTGAAAATATTTTCTTTTGTTAAAAATTGCCCAACTTTATGGCATGTAGGTATCAATGAACTGTTGTAATCAAGGACTATTCTTTCACAGTTATTTAGGAATCAAGCACTGTGAACAGTAAGAACTAGACATTACAAATGCGATACTAGATATGCTTTAAATGTCCCGCAGAAAGTTTGGATAAATACGTGATTTTCCTATTTGAAAGTAATTTTATTTCCTTATTGCTGAACAGGAAATGAGATTTGGGATCATTGTCAATAATGTCAATTGTCATTCTGGAGTAATGTTTGAAATGCAATGTTGCCAAATGTAAAAAATGTCCGATATACATGGAGAGATAACATTCATCCGATTTACAGCCCTACTTACGTGGCTCTTGTTAATTCAAAGACATTGTTAATTCGAACAAATTGTTATGTTAACGACATGTGTTGAGTTTTCGTATCATTGTGGTCTGATCAACTTGTTAATTTAGAGATAAGTCTTTAATTGTTATCACTTGCTAGCAAGCTTGTGATACCGTTAAAGACATTATTAAGGCACATGCAGAATATCAATATTCTGTGGTTGTGGCCCACAATCCGGAACCAATTTTTATATTTGAAGATTTTGTTATATCAGTATTCTGTAGTTATGGTCTTCAACCCAGAACTGATTTTTATTTTTGAGGAGATTGCAGATGAGGAAGAAAGGTTGTGACAATATTTTTATTTGTCCATAAATAAGGTAGCTTCTAAATTTGCTTTTAGGTATGAATTACGAATTAATAGGTGACATCTGCTTCGTGATGTTAGCGACTATTTTGCGTTATCAGAAGGGAATTTTCGCGGAATCCACCGTTTGTCAAGACAATTAGCTTTTGATCTGGTAGCTGAACATGAGGAAAATTCAAAAATACCTGATTGCAATTTCTGCTAATATTTGCAACACTTCACTTTCTTGCTCAAGGAAGTTATAAAAGTGTGTTGGGCAGGATTACTTTTCACTTAATATGGCTCAATGTTTGGTTAATATTTCCCAACATTTGATAATCCTTTCGGAATTTTCGGTCGTAATTTTTCCATAACGAAAGTCGTTTTCTCCGAGGCAATCGATTATCATTTCGTATTGTTGCTGAGAAGTCTGGGGCCCCTTTTTCTTTTTTCCATTTCAAATTAACCCACAAAAAACGCGAAAGAACTCTTCCTATAATCACAACTTCAATGTTTTCATTAGAAGTTAAGTTAGGTTATAATAAACACTGTACAACTTTGATCTGTTCCATATTTCAAATGAGTGTTCTGTGATTCCATGTATTATTATTTTAAAGATTTGCTGTTGCAAATTGTTAATTTTCGTATCTTTAACTTATCTCAACTATTGTGACACGAAAGTACGGTTATAATAACATATCGTTAATGAAGTTGTTAAGTTTCTGTTTAGTTAACAACCTTGTTGAATTAACAAGTGACACCAAAGTAGGGCTGTAAATTATGTATTGTGATAATTTAAATTAAGATGTGAATTGAAGGTTCCATACAGTGTGTGCTAAATAAATGAGGGAATCTAGACGTCTCAAGTAATTGGAGATTATTATTGAAAATTTATCTTTTTGAATCTTTTTGGGGCCATAATTCCTAAAATAACCGTTTGCGCGAATATACTTTGGGTAAGACCACCCCTTTTCTCCGAAAATAACTGAAAAAGACTTTTCTTACGTGTATTTGCCCTCTGAACACGAATCCAAGGAGCTCTTACCTTGCCGAGTTAGACAGGTTTTTTTTTTCTTCGGAACAGGTAGGTATTTTACACCTGTCCCTGTGTCTGTCTGACAGTAATCAAATCTTGCAAGTTAAATTTGACCCCTTCTAGTTGCCCGATTGACGTGAAATTTGGCGGATATTCATAGTTCCCGTGGCAATGCATTATGGAATTTTGTAAGAAAAAAAAACAAAATGACGGCACTAAGATGGCGGACGAGATTTTTGTTTATGTTCCGATTTCACTCAAAATTGGTATGTGGGGGTATTCGGGGTCGAAGATTATGATTTTTTAGTCAAAAATAATGACTTTTGATTACGATATATTGGTTGATAATGTTTTCAAGTGATACATATATCAAGCTGACATATAATTGATGTAAATAAATCGAGCTGTTTACAAAACTCATGTTTTTTTTGAATTTATTTCACTATTCCAGTGGTCTTGATGTTTTCTTTATCGATAATCTTCCACAATCTGAAAACAAAATTAAATGAATTAGGGAATCCACACAACTGTGGAAGGGCAAATAAATCAGTTTGGCCCTATTATAACCAGTAAATAGAGGAGGGTTACCTTACAAACGGTCCGGTAGTTCAAAACTTTCGAAATGATGTCTAGGATGATTATTGAGTGTTTAAAATGCAAAATGCCTGCCGCTATATTGAAAAAACCAAAAAAAATCGGAACTCTCTTCAGATTTTTGCTTATATCTTCGTTTCGGTGCATTTTAGCTACAAAAGAACTCCATTCAATGTTGTGAAGAATGAAGATTCCTATAATTCACGGTAACTATCTCCTAGGACTGATATTAAGGAAATATGCACTTAAAAAAAAAATATAAATAATAGTTAAAAAAAACAAAAAAACACGCTTTCATAGGAAACCAGATTGACAGAAAATTTATTTTATTAAAAAAAAAAGCGTGGGGTGCATGGTATTGCTTTGGCCAACAATTACCTGTGATCTGAGACATTTCCCACTTTACTGTCCTAGGTGTGTAATGTACTATATAATTATTGATACCACCCCACGCTTTTTCCTAAATAAAATACAATTTTTTCTTACTTTCAATTTTTTTAGTCTGGTTTTCTATAAAAGTGTGTTTTTTCGTTTTTTTAAACTATTATTTATTTCCCACTTCTTAGTGTGGTTCATTTATGAAAGTGTGTTAATTTAGTTTTTTTCAACTATTATTTTTATAATTTTTCTACAAATAAAAAAATGGAATCATCTCATCAAATTAGGTAACCATAATCTCCGACCGCAAAAACTCCCACATACCAATTTTGAATAGAATCAGACCATAATCACAGAACTCGGCCGCCATTTCAAAGCCGTCATCTCAAATTTTACAATTTTTACAAAAAAATCAAAATATTCGACCCCAAAAACCCCCACATACCGATTTTGAATAGAATCGGACCATAATCACAAAACTCGTCCACCATTTTGGAGCCGCCATTTCGAATTTTCCAATTTTAACGAAAGAATGATAATCTCCGACCACAAAAATCTTCGGATACTAATTTTGAAGCGAATCGGACCATAATCACAAAACTCGTACGCCATATTGAAGCCGCCATTTTGTTTTTTCCCCACACAAAAATTTCTTAATGCATTTTCACCGGAATTATGTACATCTGTCAAATTTCAAATCATTCGGACGTCTGGAAATGGGTCAAAATCGCGCCCACAGGAGTCGGTTACAAACAAACAAACAAACATACAAGTGAAGCTAATATAAAGCGTGTGAAAAAAATGTTTTTTTTATTGGTGCCCCTTTTTACCCATTTAAAGCACGCCTCAGCGTATTTAAATCGAACTTTAAAAAACGCGCGTTTTTTAAAGGTAACCATGACAACATCAACAAATCGAGAAACGTGAAGTCTAAGTGACAAATTTTTGATTAATGATCTGACAGGAGTACCTTGTAACGTCAAATGAAATATTACTCACAATTCGTTCATTTATATGTGCTCCTCCATCCATTTGATGAACTTTTCATATTCTTTTTTATATATATATATATATATATATCACTGGATTTTCGCGGTATTAACCGCGATTCTGCCTCACTATTCAAAAAATCGATATTAGAATAATTCATTTTTGAGCTCTGGTGACAACAAATATTGATCTTTGGTAACAAATTGCAAATGAAGTTTTTCTCTTTCCAAAAATAATTCCACCTTTGCAAAATTGTTCTTATTTCTATTTTTGTAGTAATAATACCAGTTATATGATTTCAAAGGCACCTAAAAATAGCAGTTCGTGGATAACTGGTCTTAAAAACACTTGCTCTATTTCGAGCACTCCGGCTGCGCCGTCGTGCTCGAAAAATCGCGCGTGTTTTAAAGCCCTTTTTATCCACTTATACTTTAATATACTAATCTACTGTGTTGATGGGTTATTTGAAAATGAACATCCCCTCTAGTAGGTACTCAACTGAAATAGTACCTGCCTCATGAGCATTGTGCTGTAGCATGTAAGTAGCTCAAGTAAGATTGGTATAAACTCCAAATTCAAGCCAAAATTGGAAAATAATTGGTGAATTTTTTAAGATACAATATGCAGTCACAATAGCCAATAAAAAAATATGCCGTTGTTTTAAAAAGTACATGTATTTTGTAGGTAATTAAATTCCCCACAAATTTTATTACGATACTTGTGTACCTAGAATAGGTCATAATGAATTAAAGCGTTTTTGAATTTAGAAGTTTGACAAATTTCCCGGAAAATGCATTTTTTTAAGTGCATATTTTCGTAACTATCAGTCCTAGAAACAAAAACGTAAATTATAGGAAATTTCATCCTTCACAACTTCGAGTGGAACTCTTTTGCAGCTATCTATAATGCACCGAAACGAAGATATAAGCGAAAATCTGAAGAGAGTTTCTATTTTTTTCTGTTTTTTCAATATGACGGCGGGCGCGGTGGGGAGAAAATTATGCATTTTGCATTTTAAACACTTAACAACCATCCTAGACAACATATCAAGAATTGAGAACTACCGGACCGTTTGTAAGGTAACCCCTCTCCCTTTGTCTCTATTAATTGGATTATTAATGGTCTTGCGCAATCTGAGACACGTACGGATAACTGTCGTTATCCAAAATATCCATCCGTCACCACAATGTGATGTGTCATAATGATTCTGACTTTCAAAATGTTAATACGTAAACTTAGGCTATTTAACGCTACCATAGTTGCGTTTTGTTGATTCATGGTTCAGTTATTCTGAATGTTAGGTACCGAATATGAACTCAGTTTCACCTAGAAAGTGTTGTCGGGTTGGAAAAAAAGTATTTTATTACGATTAATTTGATAACGCACTCTATTAGGTTGTAAGAAAACTTTCGATAAAAAACTGAAATTACCATAACGTTAGAACTTTTCTAAAATGAAGCACCTGTTGAAAATAAAATAATTATATTGAAACTACCTATTAACATATCTTCAGGGTTCCAGATGTTCAAAGTGACCTCCATCTTGTTGCTGACATAGGCGAACTTTTCTTATTGTTGCTCTTACAACGTTTCTCAACTGTCTTGGTGTAATTATACGAATAGCTGCCCTTACTTTGTCCTCTAATTCATGTCGTGGAGCAGGAGGTACATGATAAACCTCGTTTTTAATAGATCATCATAAAAAAAATCTGGAGGCGTAGGGTCGGGTGACCTAATTTTTTTTTGAAAAGGAATAAATAAAGGTATGCATTGAAAACAACCCTATTTTACCTCGCCGGCCACCTAACTGGTGTGGTGGAGCACCATCTTGATGATAAAATAATCCAACTCGATTTATTAATGGAACTTCGTCCAAGAAATGCTCAATTTCCTGCGTGAGGAAACTTAGATATCTAGCATCTGTCAGGACACCGTAAAAAATCATAGGACCTGAAATTCTGTCCCCTAAAATCCCAACCCAACAATTGAAACCAAACCGTCATTGGAAATTTCCTTCCTCCTCCTCAAGTGTAAATTTGCATCGGACCAATATCACTTATTATTTCTGTTGAAATTCCCTCCAAATTAGTGAAACGGCTTTCATCAGTATACCGAATTTTATATGGAAATGTGTCAATCAATCAATCCAATATGCTTTATTGTTCGAAGAAACAATTCTTATCGACAAAGTCATTGTAAAAGTTCTAAAAGTTAAAACTTAAAACCTAAAACCTAAAATTAAGTAATAAAAATAGAAAAAACCTAAAAAAATGCCAAAAACGGTAGTGATACAGGCGTTTTAAAATTTGTATTAGTGAAATAAATATACAAGCACAAATATCAACTAGTATGACATTTAAGTAAAATGATGAGCAGGTACAACCACATGATGCAAACATATTAAAATTGATACTCAAAATAAGGAGAAAAGCATATTTTAGTGCTGACGGAAAGGTTCACTCTTAAAAAATTCTTCCGTATTGTAGAATGGATGGATAAGAAGAAATTTGTTTACAATTTTTTTTAATAATCAAAGAGATTCAATTTCCCTTAAATGTATTGGTAACTGGTTATACATATTCAGACCTTTATAAATGAGAGATTCCTTAACAAGATTGTTTTTAGGGATAGGTAAGAATAATCTCAATTTTTGCGAGGATCGTGTGTTATGGTATGGGGGCAGTGCATTATATTTGTGGCGATTCTTGTGTATAAGGCAGGTGGTTTCTAGAATGAAGATAGAAGTAAATGTGAAGACTCTATGATTTTTTGATAGATCTCTGCAAGAATCACGCTTTTTCACTTAACAGAGGGCTGGTGTAGTTGATATTAAAATGAATGATATTCATGTTTCTTCAAAATGTTAGCTGCAGAAGACTTCGAAATGTCACATTCTCTTGCGATCTCCCTGAGTGACGTATTAATATTCACTTGAACGTATACCAGAACTGCTATTTCTTTTTCTTCACTCCCAATCGCATTTTTTCAACTAGTTTTGGGAAATAGTGCCGGGTCGGGTGCGTAGAGACATGCAGCATCGGTTGAATTTTGGCTACACTATCTAAAAACTAATAACATATCAACTTTTTCAGTTCTTGTATAACTATTGTTATTTTCCATGATTTTCAAACAATGAAGCACACAATGACTACCTAATTGACTTTGTAGAAGAGCTGTAAAATAATATGTCGACACGTCAATTTTTACCGCAACAATTTAATGATTTTGTTTCAGTTGTGTTGGTCACAGGCTACTCGATGATTTTAAATCTTGTTTTAATCTCAATAAGATTCTTCATTTAACGATAGTTCTAACGCTATATTTTCAGTTTTTTATTGAAAGTTTTCTTACAACCCAATAGAGTGCGGTATCAAATTAATCGTGATAAATAGCTCTTATTTTCTAACCCGACAAGCCACAATATTGCCAGTTAAAAAAAATTGTAATAAAAATGTAAAATCAAACGTCACATAGCTGAAACATTTTGATCGAAAACAGTAAAGTTGTGTTTTTACAAACATTTTAGGACTGAAATTAGTTATTTGAACATATCCATTGCCCTCTAGAATAAAAATGTATTCCAAAAAAAACGGTTACAAACTGTAACAAATGATACATAGTTGTATTTTGAATGTCATATGGATACGAAAAAACTGAAAATATACAAGGTGTCCCATTTCGAAAATCGAAAGTTTATGTCACTTCCGGTGAATCCGGAATTTGCGTGGAGTTGAGTTACTTGTCAAAAAATGCAGTTTCATGCAATAAACAGATCCTCTGAATTTCATTTCATTATCTCCGAAAACAAAAAAGTTATAGGGGCGAGCCACCTTCCGTAGACACCCGTTACAGCGGGAGACTCACTAGGGGAGCAGAGCGAAGAATTATCTGATCAGCTGAACCTCAATGCAATGAAATGTTAGAACTAACGTGACTAAACAATAATCAAAATTACAAGGACTTCAAAAGGTCTCTCAGTTTTACAAAAATTCAGTTGAAATTGAGTTAAGATTACTAAAACAAGTCAAAAGATTAACAACTATAATGACCTTCTCTAACGAAAACCCATGATGAAACCTACCCGAATATTCTCACAAAGGCATTATTTTCGCGCGTAAAAAATGAAAGGGATACTCTGGTTCACGCTAAGAATAATAATGGATGATCCCCAACAGTGTCAGGCTCGAGAGGAAAAATACAAACGAATGTTAAAAGTTAAAAGTCCCTGAGCTGATTTATCATAAAGTCCACCTTCGACTGGAGCTCATTTACATTTTTCCATTATAGCGAGTATTTCCATTCATTTGGGAGTAAATTATGATTTCTAGTGGCTCATTTATCTAATTTAACATTATTCCAATGTGAAATATTTGTCGATACACTAGAACTTTCGTAACAATCATATACCATTTACATACATTTCTGAATAGATTCAACACATATTCTCTTCCCGAAAACTGAATATTGCTGACGGACTATCTATTAGATAATGAATTCCTCCACCAAGAATGAAACGGGCGTTGTACACAGAAGCACCTAAATTCTCAGCCCTCAAGACCAAGAATCTCGACGTGTTCCGTGCGAAATTCGTGGAAAAGCATTGTTGTGAATGCGACTTTTGTAACAATAAGGGGTTGAAAGATATTGTATTGATTTGTCCGAGAATATGAACAGGGTGTTCATAAAATCAGATGTGGAAGTAGTTGTTTTCTGTTAGATGTTACAAAAAATAACTTCATTTTTAAGACCTTCTAATTTCAAAAAAATATTTTTATTCGATATTCAATTGAAAATGTTTCCCTTTTCAATTCAGGAATATCTTCCGATGACTTGTAGTTGCAGATCCGGATCTGGCCTTTCCGATCACTGACCTAGTTATGTATTGAATTCTGTTGACCATGTCACAGACATCAGAGAATTATAACAATTGGACTACCTGCGCTTATTCTCATGAGAACACTTGATGCCCCTAGCCCTATCGAGTGATGAATGTTCTACCGAGTGTACCACGACATGCAGTATCACGTTGAACATTTACACGTAATTAAATGTTATAACATTCTACCGGGTGTCCACGAAAGGTGGCTTGCCCCTATAACTGCATTTTCGGACAAGTAACTTAACTTCATGAGAATTCCGGATCCACCGGATATTTGAATGGGACACCTAGTATATTTTCAGTTTTTTTATCTCCATATGACATTCAGAATACAAATACAACCATGTATCATTTGTTACTGTTTGTAACCATTTTATTATTTTTTTTTCTAAATAAATTTTCATTCTAGAGGGCTATGGATACGTTCAAATAACTAATTTCAGTTCTAAAATGTTAGTAAAAATACAACTTTACTGTTTTCGATCAAAATATTTCAGCTATGTGACGTTTGATTTTAAAATTTTAATTACTATTTTTTTTTCAAATGGCAACATGATGGCTCGTCGGATTAGAGAAAAAGAGCATTTTATTACGATTAATTTGATACCGCACTCTATTAGGTTGTAAGAAAACTTTCGATAAAAAACTGAAAATACCATAACGTTAGAAATTTTCTAAAATAAAGCACCTGCTGAAAATAAAATAATTATATTGAAACAACCTATTAAGGGTCTCAGATGTTCAAAGTGACATCCATCTTGTTGCTGACAAAGGCAAACTTTTCTTAATGTTGCTCTTACAACGTTTCTCAACAGTCTTGGTGTAATTCTATGAATAGCTGCCCTTACTTTGTCCTCTGATTCATGTCGTGTAGAAGGAGGTACATCATCAACCTCGTTTTGATAGATCTCATGAAAAAATGTAGAGGCGTGAAGTCGGGTGATTGCAAATGTTTCTTTCTGATAAGCTCGATTATGTTTGATTCAAGTCGTGTTCGCCTAACAATCCGCATACCGGTTTCAGGCTTTTTTGGCCTTCATCAGTACGGAGTACTCATTCATTTGCAATCAATTTCCATTTATATGGAAGTTTGCATGGATTTTCAGGTGAATATCATTCAACGTTCTGCGTGGTATTTGCTAGGAAAGTAGATGTTTTTCCCCTGTGATCTTCCATTTTGTGGTTCAATCTATATTGAATCTTTGTGTGAAATAGACTGTGTACGTCGATTTTTCTATTTTTATTCCACTTTTCACATGGCCCTTTACTTTCACGATATGCTAGTCAGGCTTGCCACTCCTACTGAGAGGGAATCTTTCATTTAGAATCCTTTCGAGGTGGGAGATGTATGAAGTGTTTTCTTCTGTCACTAGGTACCGCCAGTTGAAAGTTATATTTTCCGGCGTACCTATAGATGTTATAAGCTCGATGATGATTTTTTTACGTTGTGTCTCGCTTCGGCCAGAGCTCTCCGGATCTTTGGCTGATGACTACTCCCTACTGATGAGGGCCAAAAAAGCCTGAAACCGGTATGTGGATTGTTAGGCGAACACGACTTAAATAAACATAATCGAGCTTATCAGAAAAAATATTTGCAATCAATTTCCATTTATATGGAAGTTTGCATGGATTTTCAGGTGAACTACATTCAATGTTCTGCGTGGTATTTGCTAGGAAAGTAGTTGTCTTTCCCCTGTGATCTGCCATTTTGTGATTCAATCTATATTGAATCTTTGTGTGAAATAGACTGTGTACGTCGATTTTTCTATTTTTATTCCACTTTCCACATGGCCCTTTACTTTAAAGAAGAATGTTTCCCAAAAGGGAGTACTTATCAGAAATCATTTGTGACATTGACGGAAAGCCTTCAATATATTTTTGTTGACGAAAATTTCATTTCACGCTTCCCCGATCATGATAAAGACCAGAAGAAATCGAAAACACAATTTCTAGAAGCAATCTCATTTTGCAAAGATGGAAAGAGGTTAGAAACATTTCTTTTGGAGAGATACTTTCAAATTAGTGTTTTTTTGACATTAAAACCTTTCATGAGGTATGATAGATTGATTTGTTTGAAAATATGAACAGGATTTCCATAAAATCAGATGGGGAATCATCTGCGACTGGAAGATAAACTTTAGTCACTATATTCAAGATAACCTCTTGTGGGGTATTCATGTTGAAAAGGAAAACATTCTCAATTGAATAAAGAATAGAAATATTGTTCTGTGACTTCAAAAATCCACGATAAAAATTGAGTTTTTTTTATGAACGTATAACAGAAAACAACTACTTTCCCGGCTAATATGAAAAAAATTATAAAGCAATCAATGACAACTTCGAATATGTAGGTTCTTTCAATTGAGAAAAAATCCAGAAGAAAATAGAGTATAACCTCCTACACTGGTTTTATGAGACCAATAGTCAAATGAAGGTATATGAGTTATGATATTCAATATATCTTCATTAATTATTATTAACAATATTCAACGTTTCACTATTACAGTGGTTGAGAGTAATATTTGACTTTTTTTTCAAAAGTCCAATCTTCCTGGATTTTTAATATTTTTCAATTCGAAATAAATTGGTATTGTACTGTTCTCTATGGAATTTAGGATCCTATTAACTACTTCGTATTCATTGGTCATGGGGCCATCGATATATCCCTCTGCTACTGTGGCGGATTTCCAGTCACCATGCCTTCTCAAAGAGGTTATGATTTTTTCTGCATCAACCAGAGTTGTTGTAGAAGATCTGCGGAAACAGTAGCCTGTATACAATTCAGAATTCGGTTGTTTCAAGGATTTGGCCATTTTTGTCCCAATCTCTCCAAACTTTCGATTTAAATTTTTTGACTGGTGCACTTTTGTTTCTGATAATTCAAGAAGAAAGAGAAGTCCTTAACGTTTGATAAAAATTGCATAAAAATGGTCAGTTATCGTGAATTTTCGCACAACTTCCGGTTTTGGTGTCAGATATTGATACGATGATTGCTGGTCCCAAATCTTGCAAATAAGATATTTTCATTTGGTGCAATTCATATTTGCGACAAGCAACCGTAACTCCCATAACGAAACAATCTGCAAAAAAATATTTTTTCCGTATACGCTTCCCAAAATGGCAACTTCGAAGGTAACAAGTCCGTGAAATGCTACTTTACGAACTGAATTTTATTCTGTTGAAAAGGAAAACATTCTCAATTGAATATTGATAGAGATATTTTTCTGTGAATTGAAAAATCCACGATTAAAATGAAGTTATTTTTTGTGAATGTCTAACAGAAAACAACCACTTTTCCGGCTGAAGCCACGCTGGACATTGAACTACATCTGATAGATATTCTGAGAAGGCCCTAACTCAAAAGAAAAAATCCAAAATTGAAAATTTGCATTTTTATTCAGATAGTTATTTGATTTTCCATTCCAGTCTTAATTAGGAACTCATAAAGATGAATGAGGCAAAGAAGAATGTTTTCCAAAAGAGAGTACTCACCAATGTACTCATTCGTAACATTGACGCAGGAGAGACATCCCATTCACTAGGTCTTCAATACATTTTTGTCGACGAAAATCTATTTCACGCTCCCACGAATGATTTCTGGTGAGTACTCTCTTTTGGAAAACATTCTTCTTTGCCTCATTCATCTTTATGAGTTCCTAAATAAGACTGGAATGGGAAATCAAATAACTATCTGAATGAAAATGCAAGTTTTCACTTTCAGATTTTTTCTTTTGAGTTAGGGCCTTCTCAGAATATATATCATATGTAGTTCAATGTCCAGCGTGGCTTTAGCCGGGGAAGTAGTTGTTTTCTGTTAGACATTCACAAAATAATTTCATTTAATCGTGGATTTTTCAATTCACAGAAAAATATTTCTATCAATATTCAATTGAGAATGTTTTCCTTTTCAACATGAATACCCCACAAGAGGTTATCTTGACGATGGAAGATAGTGACTAAAGTTTATCTTTCAGTCGCAGATGATTCCACATCTGATTTTATGAACATTCTGTTTATATTTTTAACAAATGAATTTTATTCATTCATAAAACATAACTGAACATTAACGGGTGTTTATAATTACTATAAAAATTATCAATCGATAACATTTTGCCGCACAAAAGCTAGGAATTTTGATTTTTTCAGAATAAAATTTGCAATGGTTATTGTTGCGGTAGGTACAAATATGATGACTTTCACACTTTCTTTCTTCGAATAATCGCAAACAAAATGGTAGTAAATTCAAACAAGATATAATCCACTTACAAGAATATATGAATAATGGTTTGGTTTGGGGTTCATATCAAGTTTCGATTTCCACACCGAAATCTACATACATTTATTGGATGATAACAATTTATATTTAATCTATTCCAAATGTCATTTACTATTCAGGATTACCAGAAGTGGGCGACATCTAGCATTCACGATTCGAATGTCAAACTGGTGGAATACTATACACTATACTGAATACATTAACAATTTTCTTTCAAATTTGGAGTATCTTTCTGAATGGTTGTCATATTTACTTACGATTCCATTTCATTCAACTATCTATATCCCCATATTACGTTAGTATAGTAGGATACTGGAAACTTTTTCTTAAAACACAATTAAAGAACATAACAACAAACGCAAATGTTTTTGACTAGTTGACATATTTGACACATCGGTATTGAAAAATCTGATTCGATATTTCCCACGGCCTTCTGCCGGTGCTGCCTACAAATATATGTTTCTATAACCGAGCGAAAAGTACCATGTTTGCGCTTCAAAAAGACACGCAAAGTTGCACTTTTCCGAGGAGCGAGCGTTTTTTTTACTTTGCCGCTCGCTTTGCGACATTTGACTCCAGAGAAGGTGTTGAACGGTATTTGACAAATGTCAACTACTTCATTAACAACGCGTGATTTTAAGATCGTCATTGAAAATAAAAATGTCTTTTCGTGACTATTCCACGCACCTTGGAATTTTCACAAAATCTGACCAATCAAAAACCAGAGACAGCTTGTATTATCGCGAAACCACCAGCTGTCTTTCAATTCTGATTGGTCTATCAGCGTGGTGTTTTCAACGACGTAACCATGGATACGGATCGCAATGCAAAGTTTGACAGTTTGACCAAAAATAATTGTAGCTGCAAACGTCAAAATGAGTCGCTTCGGTGCTACTTCAAACGAAGTAATAAACCAAAATTTTGAAGTAAATATACCCAGTAACACAAAAAAATCAAAATCTTATATATGGAGACAATTTATGACGTTCTGTGCGGAACGCAACTACAAATTAGATGCAGAAAATAGCAACGAAAGATTCGCATTCATTCTAAAAGACTGGGCATTCAATATGCGGAAAATTGATGGTAGTGATTGAAACCATATGGAACACTACTGCAAAATTAGTACAAGAAAAATATTTTTGTGAGTATCAGAGACATATTGATCCCTTCGAAGATATAATGTTCAAGGAGGCGAGGGCGGCTCGAGATAGTAAGAGAAAATTGTTGCAAGCTGTACCCGAAAAAAATAAAATGAGTTCTGTCGCTATGACTTCAGATGAATATAGAAATGTGTGCTCACAATGGGACGAAGACACGCCAGAGGGACTCCAAAATGAGTTTTCCACATGGCTGCAGTAGAACTAGCTTGGAGAGGTAACGAAGCAACTTTTTACCTGTTACATTTTTTTAAGGAAGAGACTGACAAAAAGGCTGTTTAAAAAACCGAATTGCATATAACCCGATATTCTTCAAAACCCGCCAAGGTGGTGATAAAAACTGTGCAGATACTAAATGGCTCACTAAAAATTTGAAAAATCCTGAAATGTGTCCTGTGAGATTATACCGGAAACTTATATCGAAAAAGGGAATTATTACCAATGATAGACTTTTTCTGACAGTGAATGGCAAGTGGAATGAATATAATAATAATAATTGGTACAAGAATTGCCCTATTGGTATTAATACAATATCAGAATGGACAAAACCCTCTGCAGAAAAGATAGGATTAGACACTAAAAAACTAAAAATAACAAATCACTCTAATACTGCAGTTAGTCAGTTACTACAATTCGGCGTTAGTGAACAACAAACTATGAAAATTACTGGACATGGAAGTACAAACTCGATAAAACCACATTTACATCTTAGTGCTGAACATCATCAGAATATAGTGAATGCTTTTAGGAGTTCTCCAAGTGAATCAAGTAATAATACCAACAGTACATTATATCCACCTAATAATGGTCATACTGTAACGAACCTAGGCCGGACCTGTCGCCTCGCGCGTTGCCGTCGACAGCGATGAGATCATCCCCGGAGATATTCGAGAACCTTCCAGTCGCTCTGCCACGGAAAACAACGGTCAATATTGGAAACAATTGGAACATGCCAGAATTCGAAACATCGAGAATGCTGTATCGGAGATAAATAGGCGACCCTCAAGTGGAGTCAAAACAGTCTGAACGAGCCCATACCATCGAGCTATACAGTGGAGTTAGTAATATAAATTAAGTTGTATATTTAAGTGTTAAATAAATTAGTTTAACCAAGTTAAGTTTATTTACGTTACAATTGGTGTCGGAAGTGAGATTTTGAAAATAAACAAGTGATCGTGGAGTGGATAGTCAGAAAAATAAATTGATAGACCTTTTTGTACGCCCAAAATAGACAGTGGCCCGGTTTTCGCGAAGTGGACAATTGTGCGTGGGAATATAAACTGATACACTGTTCGCGTGAAACAGAAAATAGACAGTGGCCCGGTTTTCGCGACGTGGACAATTGTGCGTGGGAATATAAACGGATACACTCTTCACGTGAAACAGACAATAGACTGGTGGCCCGTGGAAAAGAATTCGCGAAGTGAATTTTTAACAAACTGATAAACTTTTTCGTGTGAAACAGACTGATACCTCGTCAAAGACAAAATGTGTTCAAGAAAAGTGCGCCTTGCGGACTTGAAGGTAGCGGAATTGAAACAGGAATTGGAATAAAAGGGAACTGGAAACAACGGGTAAAAAGCAAGTACTCCAGGAAAGACTTGCAGAAGGACTTATACAAGAAGGTGAGGACCCCGAAACATTTTTATTCGGAGTTCCGAGATTGAGTCTGATAATTCTAGAAAAACTTCAGAAATTCAGAAGTCTGGAAGAAAATGCTAGAAATCTGGAAGAGAAGCTTGAAGAAAATTCTAGAAATCTGGAAGAGAAGCTTCTAGAAAATTCAAGAAGCCTGGAAGAGAAGTTCCTGGAAAACACAGAAGGCCTAAAAAAAGAATTGTGTGGTGTGGCTAGTTTTCTAGAAGAAAGAATGGGAACCGTTGAGACAGAGATAGATGAAATTAGGGAGCAAATGAACACGGAGGTAGATAAAATCAAAGATGGGGTCGAGACAGAGAATGGACGACATCCACGAACGAGTCCGGTTGAACATCCAGAGTGCCAGCGATAAAATGAAGAAGACCTATGACATCAAGGCCGACGCTGGAGGATTTAAGGTTGATGACCTGGTTTTGTGTACCGAATCCATAAGCCACCCCGAGGGAAACCAAGGGTCGTCCATTTCAACAGGTTGGCCCCTTACGCTGGAAACCATGACCAAGTTCGCACCCTCAAGCCACCGGAGGATGATATGACGTTCGAGAAGTTTATGTCCTTGTATTCAAACGGGCAGAAAGTTCTACATGGGGTTACTAGAGAGGAGTCACGAGACCTTTTCGAGGTGCCTGCTGACTACGCACTAGCGCACTGTGTGGCAGAAGATCTTCGAATGTCCAGGGGCATCGCCGTAGTGTTCTTCAAGAAATTTGGTCAACTCCAAACACTGCGGGAGCAGAATCAAGAAGTTGGTGGGGTGCTACAGTTGGAGAAAGGCCAGAGAAACATCTACTACCTAGTTACCAAGAGGCATTCCCAAGATAAACCGTCCTATGAAGATGTCTGGAAGAGTCTCACCAAACTAAGAGATACTCTGGTGGACCAGAATCTGGTGGATCTAGCAATTCCAAAATTGTCCTGTGGTATTGATGGGTTGGACTGGAGAGTCCTAAGAAGTATGCTGGAGGCGCTATTCAGATCCAGCGGCGTCAAGATTTTGGTTTGCTGTAACCCTCTTCCACGACCGATCATGAAGACCGTGGAGTGTTACTTCCATCGAACTTTACGGTGCAGATATGGGGAGTCATGCAGATATCGTCACACTCCAAGGATGAAATTTCGGGACGAAATGTCTTTAAGAAGGGGGCAATGTAACGAACCTAGGCCTCGCGCGTTGCCGTCGACAGCGATGAGATCATCCCCGGAGATATTCGAGAACCATCCAGTCGCTCTGCCACGGAAAACAACGGTCCATATTGGAAACAATTGGAACATGCCAGAATTCGAAACATCGAGAATGCTGTATCGGAGATAAATAGGCGACCCTCAAGTGGAGTCAAAACAGTCTGAACGAGCCCATACCATCGAGCTATACAGTGGCGTAGTAATATAAACTAAATTGTAGATTAAGTGTGAAATAAATTAGTAGAACCAAGTTAAGTTTATTTACGTTACAATACTATTGAAATTTTTTTACAATTGCATCATTTATAATAATTATAGTAGAGAATAAAGTATCATGTTCGTGTTCATAAAAAAATATTTATTGTTATAGATAACAAATAATTATTAAAACAAGTTGTTTATAGTTAAAATAAATATTTCATGATTATAATTAAATTTGAATTATTTATTATTATTAAATTTCTTCCTCTCATTCTACCGAATTTAAATTTTTTGACCTTTCACTTTGTTCGTGAAATAGTCTAATAAAATACCACTCGTGATTGAATTTATCTTATAAGTCTGTCTTTTATTTCTAAACTCAACTGAGTTGCTTGAAGAAAACACCACTCGTCCTACAGACTCGTGGTGTTTTCAAGCAACTCAGTTTCGTTTAGAAATAAATCGACAGACTTGTCGCGAAAATTCAGTCACTAGTGGTATTACTACTGAAAATTCAATGGAAATTGATGAAATTAGTGAAATTTCGTGCACTCCGCCGGAAATTGCTCAGGCTGCAAAATCAGTTGCTCTTAATTCATTGCCAGAGAAGTCGAGAAGCAAGTACGAAAAGCAGTATGAACTTTTTAGTATAATAATAATAATAATAATAATTCGTTTATTGCACACCACATTTCATAACATTTAGAAAAAAAAATATATATTTATAAATCTGTAGGTAGGTACCTATGTGATGAGCAAATGGCCTTTGGTTCAGATTGCTAAGTTACCTCGCATCTGATCTTCCACCAAGGCCTTCATTTGAAAAAAGTCATGTTGATAGGGCCGAGAAGTAGGATGAGATCAGCGAAGTAATGGCGGAAAAGAGAAAGAGAGAGAAAGATTGAGAGATAGAGAGAGAGAGAGAGAGAAAGAGAGAGAAATGAGGTCAGGAAAGTGCACATTTTTAACATTTCCTCAGATTCTCAATGCGAATGCTTCGTTTGTAACACTTTAGTTGTGCTGAGCAAGAAATAAATGATTTTTGAATGTTTTTTTGAAGGTATTGATCGGTAGGTCGAAACAGTTGGGGTTCCAGGTGTTTATGTAATTGATTGTATCAGATATATTATATGAGAATGAGCGCTTAAACAATTCTTTTTTGTGAGCAGGAATACTCAAAACCAATTTCCTTCTTAAATTCAAGTTGTGTACGTCAGTTCTATAAGTTAAGTGATCATGTAAGTAGGGAGGATTTTTATACTTGATGATTTTAAAGAAAGTGCAGGCTGTGTGTAGGCGTCTGCGGTTGCTCATGTTGAGCCATTTTAAATCTTTTAGTTTGTGAGAAATTCTGGATCTACTTCTTATACCAAAAATTAGTCTCATACATGAATTTTGTAGTTTTGTATACGCCTTATGTCATTGCTATCTAAACAATTGTGATAGACCACATCACAGTGATTAAAGTGGGACAAAACTAGTGAATGGCATAATATTTTTTGACATCTGTATACTTAAGAATTTCCTTTGCGGATATATCAATTTCAAAGATGCATAAGCAGTTTTGAGTTTATAAGTGACATGTTCAGTGAATCTAAGCTTAGAGTCTATAATAAGCCCTAAATTTTTAGAGTGAGACTTGAAATTAATTTTGAAATCTCCAATTTTCAGATCGTAACTTTTTGCCTGCTCGCAAATATTTTCGGTCCCGAATATCATAGCAACTGACTTGTTGGGATTGATTTTCAACATATGATCTGCAGATACTTCCAAAATTGCATTCAAGTCACTATTGATACAGTTTACGGCCTCTGCGAGATTTGGCGGATCAAAGGAGAAATATATCTGAGAATCATCTGCGTATAAATGGTAGTTGCAGGATTTCAGTTTTTCAGTGAAAGTGGATGTGTAAAGGGTGTAAAACAAAGGTCCTAAAATGCTACCTTGCGGTACCCCTGAATTTATTTCCTGCCAATTCGAGGATGTATCACTTAGAGTAACCTTCTGTCTTCTGTCATGTAAATAGGATGAAATTAATACTATAGCTGTATCACTGAATCCAAAATAGTGCAACATAGAGAGTAGTATTCGGTGATTTATGGTGTCGAATGCTTTCGAGTAGTCTGATAATATTAAAATTGTTACTTTGTTTCCATCGAGAGCTCTAATTATATCATCGATTATTTTTAATGTTGCTGTAGCGCAACTGTGGCCGCTTCTAAAACCAGACTGTTTCAATGGTAATATATTATGTTGATCAACGTAAGATCTGATTTGATTTTCCATTATTTTTTCTAGAATTTTTGAAAATGAGGGAAGGACGCTGATTGATCTCAGGTCATTATAACTCTGGAGATTACTAGTTTTTGCTATGGGTATTACTTTTGCACTTTTCCATAAGTTGGGAAAGTAATTTTGACTTATACATTCATTTATAATGTGAGTAATTATAGATATAATGAGGGGTCCACAAAGGTTTATAATGGTAATATTTATTCCATCATCACCATAAGCCTGCGATTTTATATTATCAATTATTTTAGAAGTTTCAATTTCGCTAGTCAATGAAAAAGTAAACTGTTCGTTCAATCCTTCATTTTGGTTGGAGTTATAAAAGTTAATTAAGTGTTCATTCGGTTGACCCCCATTAGTACAAGAACTTAGGAAAAAATTATTAATAGCTTCGGCGTTTTTCAGTTGCTTTGGTAGTTCTTTGTTTCCACTCTTAGTGACATTCAGTTTCTTAAGTTCGTTCCATTTACCCTTGATATCTGTGTTACTTAGTTTGAAATTTAAGTATGCCTTTTTCTCAGCTTTTATAGCTTAGTTGGTCAGCTTTTATAGCTTCGTTGGTCAGATTTCTCAGTCCATCCAATATCAATTGCAGAAGCTGTTTCTATAGGGAGCAAATAAAAACTCACTTCGCTAACACGAGCGTATATGCGAAGAAACAGAACGAAAAATAATGTGTACTACTCGTAAACATTCGCCGTCGGCGAAGGGGAGATCAAAAGAGCCCTAGTCAACGTGGACATGAGTGACAGCCGTCACCGATTCGTCTGTGCCAATCGAATCGAATCGAACTCTTGGGGGTGTGTCAATACGATGGAAGGTCATAAATCACGCGTTATATTTGCGCTTTAATAGCTCTGAGAGATTAAAAACCAGTAGCATAGACAAGAGTTCTAGACTGATATAGACCGCAAACTCAATGTCAAAATTTCCCGACTGATTTCAGCGCCACCTACGTGGTTGGAGTCATGAACTTATCAATTGGCGGCAATTTTTGAATTCGGCTCTTAATAGTATTATGGATGGAGTTCAGAAAAGTGGAATTTTACTTGAGGAGTATGGTAAGTTGAATCCAAGCGAAGCGAGGATTTAAATACCATACGAGTCAAGTAAAATAACTTTTCTGGCATTGTGCATATACTTTTTTTTGCATTTGGTAAATAATTATTTATTTTGCCTTCCATATTGAAATCTGATGATAATAAGTTACCGAGAAATTCTAAAAAAAGTTAGCAGTAACTTATCAATATAAACAGGATATTTTTTTGTAATTGACAACGTTGATGACATCCAAATTAAGTCATTTTTCAAATAATTATCGAAATGGCCGATGAAAACTACTTGGAAGATATCTTAAATGCAGCCCGGGAAGCTTCTTCCAGTGAAATCTATGGAAAGGTACGAGAACGTTAAATGTTAATGGTTGCTATGCTGTAAAATGGCCCATTACTGTACAATTTTGAGGTCGTTGATGTAGTGCATTACTGTACAAAATGCGAAAAAAAGAAATCACGAGACCCCTGACTCTGCCAGGAAAACCTTTCTGCCGAGGACCCTTGACCACCATTTATGTGGTATTAAGGATTCCTCAACATAAAGGATTTCTCAGCATAGTGTGGTGCAAATGAGCAATATTCAATCAAAATGACAAAATCAGCTATCACCGTATTGAAAACTCAAAACAGAGACGAATGGATTTCACTCGGCATATTGGTCTGAAGAAAAAATATTGAATGTGATAAGCTGAAAAATTTCTCCTCATTATTTCCGGTGTGCTTGGTGATTAAAATATTTAAAAAATTGTTTGAAAAAGATATGAAGATATGATCGAAATGTGCATTCAGGAGTGATAGTAACAAGTATATGACGAAGGGGTGGTATCGATTCGTATTGTTAAACATCAGTGTCATTCAATCAGTTATAACAAAGGTTCATTAAAAAATAAAAGAATCTCCTCAAATTCACAATGACAGTTCGGGCGAATGTTGAGAACTTGGCACCCAGTAGACAAATGACAAATTAAAAATGCATCTTGTTTTTATTATAATTGCCAACACTTGAACGCTACATGTTTGAGGACATCCTCATTACTATAAAAAATATTTTTATCAAGTCAATTTCTTGAGAGCTCTAATTTTTGCTTGCCTTTTTTTATATTTAAGGTATCGACTATGGGCTAGTAGTCGAATCCGATTATATTTTTTTTTATCAGCAAGTTCATCCATTCCCTTTAAAGTTTTGTTAACATTTTTGACCCAAACTTGCATATGATAAATATATATGAATTTATAAAACATTCGTTTCATTTTTCGTCTATGTACTGGACATCCTACAGAAATTGTATGCTGGTTCAAAAATGCTAATATGTGACGATTCAAGCTTATTCCAGTTCCTTTATGTTCTAAATATTCATTTAATTTTTTGGTGTCCTGGGCAATGCTTCATTCCTAGAACAGCCAGCAGTGGGGGAGTTTTCCTTTGTCACAGGAGCTGTAAAAATGGGGAAATGTTAATATAATTCAATAAAAAATGCATCAAAAGTATAATTGCAATAGTGAAGTGTGTTCTTCAACATTCAGAAACACAATGATTAGATTTTTAAGTTGAAATATTCCATAAATCAAATCATCTTTGCAGTTGTCATTAATAATGACAAAATTACATTCGCTACGAAAATAAACATTGTTTTGAGAAGTACTTGAAATTGTATCACTTTGTATATGTTTTGTAAAGAGCGATGGACCTCTGGGACAACATTATGAGTGCGTTCCACTAAGCTCTCACAACGATCAAAATATTCTTTCAGCCGTTTAACGTGCGACCACAGGTAAATATTCTTCATCTGAATAACGATCAATTATACTTTCATAATTAATAATACATGGCCTGAGTTTTCGCTTTTCACGATTTTGTAAAATTGCATTCCAATCTTCATTTCATCGAAACTAGAAATAGTTTCTGAAGCATTATTGCACTGCATCAACAAATACCCAACTGTCGCCATAAAAGACATTTTGATTATATTTAAAAGTAAATTATTAAAATATAAATAAATTAAAACGTAACCTCTTCAAGCTTCTGACTTATTTTCGAGCTCACCATTTGTAATGTTTACATGAACGGTAAATGCTCCAGTCCATTCCACTTGAGTTTTCGATTGTAACGCTCGCAAACAAGTGGTAAAAAACAATAATAAGTACCTGTACTTCCTTGGGTTGCACATAAACTGTCTTCGATTGTTGAACATTCAGTGACTGGACTGGTACACCTCATCATTTCCAATGCAGTAGAGGAGCTGGGTGTTTCCAACATAGAGTGAGTCCTGTGGATGCCCTTGCACCTTGGAACCATGATGCAATCCTCTATAGTGTATTCAGTTTCTGCATAAAAAATAAATGTAGTTATAACCTGAATTTCAATAATTAATAGTTGAAAAACTCAAAAAAATATTATATTTGAACAATTTGCGCAAATTTTACATACCTCCAAGATTCCATACCGGTAATGAACCTAATTTTAATCTTCTAGGAAACACTGGCAAAATACAGCTTTCATGAAAATGTTCTTCACATATCCTATAGTTTTTATACAATTGATTTCTATTCAAAGACTGTAAGTCCTTCCTAGCAATCCTTCGTAACCATATATCACAAATCTGGAAATAAATCAAGCATTGGTTGAGTTTCATGAAAAATAAGAAATGAATGAATACAAAATCAATTAAAAAATACTAACCTGTGTACAATTTACAGGAACAGTCGATCTCAGCGCCCCTTTACGGTTTGGAGTCAGCACTAACATCGAGTATGACCTTGATCATATGAGATGATACACCGTGACCAGTAGCGTCGGTGGTCTTGGTGTGTGCCGATCTAAATACGTTTTAGGATATAATAATAACATACATCAAACAATGAATGAAATTATTTTTCTTTCTTAATGTATTTGTATAAATAAAAGCTTGTCTTTAATTTTTTTTCATTTTTCATTATTTATGAAATATTTTTAAAATCTTAAAATATCTTAATAAAATTAGTTATTTTCACCACTGCTGCTCAGAGGATTTCGCCGCAAGACTTTTTTATGCTTCTGCAATTGATATTGGGAAAACTATAAATGGTATGATTCAAAAGGAAGGTAAGGTTAACAATATGAGATCACCCAGTATCTTCATGAAATTTTCACAGGAGCTTAAGAAGACGAGAAAAACAGTATAGCAATCGAAAATTTGGCGCGGAAAAGATAATTTTAGGAGATATGGGCCCCAGAAGGTCCATTAATAGAGGTTATGGAATATCACTTTTGGAAACTGCAAACTGATATAAAGAATGGCTTTTTGCACTGAACTATTAACTGTACACTCCTTTAACGTTTAAGTAATATTAAAATCACTGATCAATACAGACATGAAAAAACTCCGATTATGTTTCATTAAATTTTTCACATGAACTGTCAAAAATCAATTATTGGTTGTTGCATTGATCTTGGCGTTTTATGGACATGCCACGTTGCCAACTATTCAAGTGAATTTGGCCAATCCGGATTTTCGCAAAATTAATTGGATCGAAAATTTTCGCGAGCGGAGCGAAGCGTCGTTTAAAGGTTGATTAGCTTGCTTCAACTTGGATAGCAAGGTTAGCCAAGTAAGGTTAGGTTGTGTTCCTTCTTTTTACGTTAGAAAATGATTTGATCGGAATATTCGCGAGCGGAGCGAAGTGTCGCCTTGTAAGGTTGATTAGATTGCATTCAACTTGGGTAACAAGGTTAGCCAAGTTAGGTTAGGTTATGTCATCCAATCCAAATGCGTTGCTTGGTCCAGTTTAAAATTACTTAAAACAAAATAATCCGAAGTCACATTATTTTATTTGTTTGGTAACTTTCTAAATGCGGCACATCATGCTTAATTTTCAAAATTATAATCACTATCAAGAAGCGTGGTGAAATATACTTTGCATTTTAACCACATATCAGATCGTTATTTCATGCTGTAATACTTATCATTTATATGCTCATTATGTATGACGCATTGAATTTCAGTATTTTCTTTTCCCCTTTTGGAGACATAGGCAACGTCGCATATCAATAAACTTCAAGTTTCGAATAATCATAACATTTGATTTTTGACATTTTTTTTTCAAAATCATATGAGAAGTAATCGGAGTTTTTTCATGTCTTTATCGAAAATTGTGTAATTTTAATATTACTAACAGGTAGAAGGTGTGTGCAGTTACTATTTTAGTGTAAATAGGAATTGTTTATATCAGTTTATAATTTTCAGAAGTGATATCCTATAACCTTCGAAGACCCATATCTCCTAATATCATCAGTTCCGCGCAAAATTTTCGATTGCTATACTGTTTTTACCATGTTTTGAAGCACCTGTGAAACTTTCGTGAAGATACTGGGTGATCTCATATTCTTTACCTTTTTCCAAAAGGAACCAAGAAGATATCAGAAAACATTCTACTTGCGTATTTTGCAGAGAAAACCAAGGTAATGAAATCCTCTACACTTTGGTCTATATACTCACTGCTGAGATCTACGATATCAGTGAAATATGATATAAACATCAGCGAATACAAACGTCAAGCTGTCGGCCACAAACCAATTACCAGAAAGTCAGTGAATCTTTTGATCAAAAGTTTGGGCCAATCGATTGAATCAAGCATGATTGGCCGTCTAGGAGCCAGTTTGACGCTTGAGCCAAGCATTGACAGAGTTTGATTGACTCAAGCGATTGAAGAGGGCGTTCGACCATGTAGAACGATTTTGCGATTCCTTCAGTCATGCGGAAGTTATATAATATTAATCGATTAAAAAATTTGAAAGAAGTTTTGATATCTTTTCAATCGTATTCATAAATTTATATGTAACCTTTGTCATTCGGAATTCATCACCTTCTGCGCCTTCAATAAAGTCATTGATTTTTTCTGCTGTTTTTTTTTGTCTGGATCGGTAACAATCTGATTTTTTTTAAATGCTTTCAGTTTCGGGTATTTTGAAATATCAAAGTCATTATTGATGCTCGGGGTTATTTTTAATACTGAATATCGATTTCATAAAGCTGTTGGTTTGAATACTCTCGTTTTATCACCGAAAATGCCAAAACCAAGTTTTCGACGAACAATGCTGAATTCATACCATCCATCAATGAATAATTTATAGCAAGTGCATATTTTTTCTAGACTTCTCAGGAAGTTGATGCGAAGCAGCTATCTTGGCTTCTGCCAAAATTTTTGGAGGTGTCAAGTCTAATTTGTCTTTGTTTGGTGCTCAAAAAATCATCTAAAACTAAATATATCAAAATGTCATGTTTTATCTTTTACTAGAAAACAGAAAATTATTGAGTTTCCCTATGAAATAAATGATAATGTTGTTGACAGGATCAATGAGATGAAAGATCTCGGAATTACTTTCGACCACAAGTTCACTTTTATGCCACACATAAATCAAGTTGTCTCCTCAGCTAATCCATAATGAGAAACACTAGGGATTTCAACAACATAGACGCAATTCTCACACTCTTTTACGCATATGTGAGGTCTAAACTTGATTATGGGGCATTGATATGGTACCCTATTTATGATTGCCACACGCATCAAGTTGAAGCTGTACAGCGAAAATTTCTTAAGTTCCTGTTACTTAAAGTAACAGGGAATTATCCAGAACGGGTAATTGACTATTTGGTGCTTCTTGACAGTTTTGATGTAATTTCCCTGAATACACGTAGAGTTTTTGTTACTATTTCTTTTCTTCATAAATTGACGCACAATAATATTCTTTGTTCCTTGCCCTTACAAAAAATTAATTACCTCATACCACGTCTGAATTCCAGATATGAAATAACAGTCTATTGCGAGGCTTCTCGAACCAATGTATGCGTAGGTCGCCTGTGTCTTTGATGTGTTGGAATTTTAATCTGATTTGTGACCTGTATGACTTAAATAGCAGTTCTCTCGAGCATATTTTTTCCCTGTATAATTGATAGAACACAAAATGAATGATTGTTATCTGGATAATATGATTTAATTTAATTTGTTTTTTGTTATTTTAAGAATTTTCACTACTACTAATATGATTTAATGCAATTTGTTTTTTGTTATTTTAAGAATTTTACTACTTTTTCTGTAATTGGGTGTATACCTGTTGGAAATGAAGATCTATCTATCTTTCTATATTTTCATCGAATCAGACCTTTGAATCATCAGAAACCCCTGTCACTTCTGTTAAAGTTTTTCTGACAACTCGTCCATAGCTTGCTTGAAGCCTTTACAGCCGCCTTTGGAAACAGAGGTTCTTTTGAACGTGACAAAAAAATTAAAGAATCTTGATTGAGATACGTATTCTATGAATCAGTTTTTTTTTATTATTACAAGCTTTTATTTAGTTTCACTTGTTATTTTGTTCGTTCATTAGTTTGGGTTAAATCTTGCAAGTGAATTTTGACCTACTTCTAGTCGTCCGAATGAGTTTAAATTTGGCAAGTGTTCATAATTCTGGTGACAATTCATTATGGAATTTTACTCAGAGAAAAAAACAAAATGGCGGCTTCAAAATTGTGGATGAGATTTGTAATTATGATCCGATTTGATTCAATAGTGTTAAGTGGAGGTTTTCGGTTTTCGGAAAAAAAGAGTTTTTTGACGAAACTCATAAATTCAAGATGGCGAAATCAAGATGGCGGACGAGTTTTGTGATTATGGTCGATTCGATTCAAAATTGGTATGTGGCAGTTTTCGAAATCGGAGATTATGAAATTATTGTAAAAATTTATTAATTCAAGATGGCGGCCCAATATGGAGGACGAATTTTGTAATTATGGTTCATTTCGATTCAAAATGGGATGCGGGGGTTTTCGGGGTCGGAGATTATGAATTTTTTGTCGAAATTCATAACCTCAAGATGCCGGCCCCAATATGGAGGACGAGTTTTGTGATTATGGTTCGATTCGATTCAAACTCTGTATGATGCGGTTTTTCGGTCGGAGATTCCGAATTTTCTGTCAAAATTCATAAATTCAAGATGGCGGCCTCAAGATGGAGGACGAGTTTTCTGATTATGATCAAATTCTATTCAAAATTGGTGTGCGGTTTTTTTCAGCTCAAAACTTACGGACAGAGACCTTGTTATAACGATGATCTATTAGAAATGAACAGATTTAGGTTAGTGTCACTAAAGACAGTAAACAAATTTCAATATGCCGACAACCAGACGCCATATTGTGAACATAATTCAATATGGCGACAACAGACGCCATATTGTGGATAACTAAGAAATGTGAAATGAAAAAAGTAAATTTGAAATCCAAGAACCCGGCTGCGTAAAAAGTAAACTTTAAAAAAGATGGAAACAAGAGTGCTAGAAAATATTGTTAGAAAATTATGTTTCCAGAGGTTAATTATCAAACTCCATACTGTAAACAATCTCATGCAGTCGGAGGCAATGATATATCTTCATCGTTGAATTGAATAAGATGCCCCCGACTGCGTGAGATTGTTAACAGTAAGTTTAATAGTTGAACATTTAAAATTAATTTCCAGATAATATTTTCTGGTCATATTGTTTCCATCTTTCTTGTTCACTTTTTACGCAGTCGGTTTTTTTAATTTTTTCCTTCACTTTTTTCATTTTATATTCGCATCACAGTCGATTCATCTTGTATCAGGTCATGGTAACACAGTGTGGACATAAAGAGATTAATATTGACGAACTCTTCTGATCAATTACAGTAATACAATGGGTTTATGTCTGGGTAGTCGAAAAAAAACAACTATTAATTCTAACGAGTTCATTTCAGAATTTAAAATTAGTTGTTTACATTTTTCGGTTACGTATAGAGTAAAATTGGGCATGATTTAAAATAAAATTTATATCTTTCATCATTATTGAAAAATGGTGCTGAAGTTTTTATTATTTCACTTACTTAACAAAAATCAATATATATATATATATATATATATATATATAATTTTAATATATATATATATATATATATATATATATACGTCGTGAAAACGTTATATATACACCTCGTGGAAATGTTATAAAAAATATTTATATTTATTCGCAAGAAACTTATCGAAATATCGAAAAAAGTTCCTACTCATATCTTCTTGAAAAAAAAAAAAATCCAAAATACTGGCACGTTGTGAGGGGTTGTAGTGATGAGAACATGTAACA
This sequence comes from Gonioctena quinquepunctata, assembly GCA_018342105.1. Lineage (NCBI taxonomy): Eukaryota > Metazoa > Arthropoda > Insecta > Coleoptera > Chrysomelidae > Gonioctena > Gonioctena quinquepunctata. The sequence continues at coordinate 25,779 of JAFIRS010004220.1, read as the reverse complement.
GTACTACATGAAATTTTTCCTTCCAAAATATGGCCAGTAAGTCAAATTAGAGAAGTTCTGATCTCTTCATTGAATTAAACATACACAATATTTTTCTACCATTTGTTCTGAATTCTATTTAAAAAATGCAACAAAAACTCAATTCATTCTTAGTCAGTTCACGAATTCCCTAATGAATAATTTTAGGGCAATAACACTATATAAGATAATGATAAGTATTATTTGATGGAGAAAAAAAAATAAAGCAGTAGCTTTTCAAGCAGAAAAAAATAATATCAAATTTTGATTCTACGTTCTTTTAGAACGCTCTGAACAGTTATTTCTTGAAAATTTGGCAACACTAGAAGAATTTTTTATCAATTTCCGTTGAAGATAAATGATAATATTGATTTTATCCCACGAGAAAGTTGGGTTGTTTACGCAAAAAATTATTGCTAGTTCAGAATTAACTTTTTTGATGACTATGGTACCGAATTTATCATTCAATGTCTGCATGAAAAATGGAATTTCAGAGATAGATGCATTGAATGTGGAGATTTTTGGAAAATGCTTTCTGAACCTGCTGATAGTTACATCATTGTTAATGAAAGATGCAGCATGTCTATATCATAGTTCCTCAAGTTCTCGAAAGAGAGTGCATATGACTATCTTGTGTATTTGAATGGAGTTTCCATATTTTCCATTTCCCCCTAGTTTCCCATTTTTCACAGATAAATTGAAGAAATTAACGTCGAAGAAAATCAAAGAAATATTTTCGTGAGCTTTCCTAAAGCGTTGCGTTATTGGTCAGCGTTGTTCTTCAAAACCGTAACAGAGTACTCCAAGTCCCCATCCTCGTCGCAAAACTCTTTTATGAAGCTGTGGTTGGCCGACAAATACTTCTTCCCCATGAATCTTTCATTATCACGCTCCATTTGGAAACAGGGTCCTTTCAACGTGATAACGTCGGCGTTTTTAATTCTCGAAAAGATGGAAAATTCGAATGAATACTGTTCGTGTATCCGGGGGCTTCCAATGTGATACACGGCAAATCGCATGCCACCCGTCACTCTGCTTAAATCCCAGGTGCAACGGAACAAGGTGTTGAAAACCTTGAAGATTATGTAGTAGTTCCTGTTCATCGGTTCAATGAAGTTGGACACCATCAGTTTCTGCTTGTTCTTGAAGAATATGTTATCTGGGTGCTTCTCTCTGCAATGGCCCACCATTTTCGTCATTATTCCCCGCCACCTGCAGTTGTTGAACCGTAATGGGCACAGGGTGGTAGAGTATTTGCAATTGATTTGGTGAGTTCTCAATTCTGATCCTTTTCCAACAAAGTCACATCCTGTAAGAAAAAAAAACTTCTATTGAGTACTTTTTCCGGAAACAAAAGAAATTGAATAACTGGGAATGTATTCATTGATTCAATTAGGTAAATACCTAAAAATATTTTCTTCAATAGCAATAGTAAGAATAACATTCGGTGTTTAACAAGTACAAAGACATAAATCAAATAAAATGAAATAGCTTCCAAATGTACTAAACGATTACTTATACAGAAAACCGAACCAAACAAACAATTTCGAAGGCATCACAAAAACTATAATGAATGAAAATTCCATGATGCTCAGAAATACGACAATATGGAATGAGGCAAGGAAAAAAACAACCAACGAATCTTCAACTACAAGGAAACTCAGGGAGAAAGTTTGAGAAAAAACAATCAAAGTTTTGATGTAAAAATGGCAATCAACATAAACGATGCCAATATAGAACTATGCTACAGAGTAGGAAAGAAAACAGAAGCCCGAGGTAAAACAAGAGAAATTTCTATGAACTTTGCAATCTATGAGATGAAGCAAACTATATATGGCAAGAAAAAATTACTGAAAGGAACCGAAGTCGTTGTAAAGGAAGATTTAACAAGTATTATGTTGAACATTCTCGATGAAGCTATTGACAAAACATCATTACAAAACGTCTGGACCTACGAAGGATTTTTTTGTCAATTATAATAACAAGATTTGTATTTTAAGATACTGGGAAGACTTTGATAAATTAGTCGGTGCAGGAGACTAACTGATGCCCTTATACACCCATACTAACAATATTTGCATAAATTATTTTTCATACTAACAAACCATTTTTTTTAAACCTCCATTCTGAATCATTGAATGGTTATTCTATAGTGACTAGCTGAATTCCTCAATAGATAATAATATGGTATTCACTTTTACTACTATGAACTAAGGAGATTTCGAACAATGTCATTTTCGGTTACTCATTGAGAAACTATACTTTTGATTATATACACTAATACCCATAAGTTTGATTCCTACTCTTTATTTCGAATACTATTAGATTATTTAAATAATCCTTATACGCATATATTTATACTTTCAAATACTTTAATACAAAATGATGGAATTCTTGGATCTATTAGATTATCAGAAGGAAATCGAAACTCAAGAATATAGTGATTTTCGAACATATCTTCATACAAAGAAGAATGTGAAGAGAGTTCCAACCATCATTCATTTTAATATCAGAAGCATCAATAAAAAAATTGATGAACTCAATCTATTTAGAAGAGGTACATAAGCATATGGACATAATAATTTCATCAGCAACATGGAAGGTCGAGTCGGTGAGTGATTATTCAATACCAGGTTACTCAACATGTTACAATAATCCTAAGATCAATCAAAATGAAGGTCTATTGGTGTTCACTAGAGATCATATCCCTGCTAATGTCGAAATAATTCCAATAACAGAAACTAAATTAATACACAAATCTCAATAACTGTTGATGGATTGGAATGACAGCATCTTATAAATTACCCTCTATCGATACTCGAATTTATCTGCATGGCATAAGAAACTACATATCTGAAATAAAAAAATTATAATATTGACGTATTTATAGGCGACATAAATATTAATTTGATGGATTAATTTTTTGGTTCTGTCAATGAATACCTTATGATCCTGGCTTAAAGTTGTTACAACTGACACACATATAAGGAAGTTCTGTGGTGAGGAATTTGTAGCAAATTGCCATGCCTAGTTCTATGATAATGACTATCATGATTATGTGTTAGTGAATCTATATTTTTACTGACAAGCAAAATACATTTGTAAATATATATATATATATATATATATATATATATATATATATATACTGGGAACTGTTAAGATGTTATTATCTCTAAAATATGGTTTACATGAGTCTGTTCGTTTGATACCAAATATAAGTCTGATAATACGTTTTTGTGAGATCAGTAGTCTGCGAGCCATGATGTATTTCCCCATACAATAATGTCATAGCTAATTCGAGAGTATACGAGCGCATAATAGACATTGAGGAGTTGTTGTTTATTGAATATCGTTTTCAGTTGGACTATAGCATAGTAACTTGAGTTCACTTTCTTGCTGACATTCTCAATAGCGGTTTTGAAGGACATGTCTGAATCCAGATCCAGAGAAATTTGATTGTAACGAAACTGTTCCCATATTTATATGAATTTGATCGCGTAATTTTTCTCCTGAGTTTACGTGTAGAAGAACGGTTTTTAAAGAATTGAGTATCATTCCATTTTTTTGTGATCATTCGATGATTTTGTTTGCTAAATGATTCAATTTCTCTTGTAATATTTGAGAATTATCACCAAATGCTGCTGATGAAACATCATCTGTATATAGCACTGGGCAATTAGTTTTCATGAAATTTGTAAGGTCATTAATGAATATGAGAAACAGGAGTGGCCCCAGAATTGATCATTGCGGAACTCCTAAATTCACATCGTATGTTTCTGTTTCGGTGCCATTCATTCTGATAAATATTTTTCTATGCTCCAAATAGGACATCAACCATTTTGATACTTTCCCCCTAATGCCTACTGACTGAAGCTTACTTTCGAGAAATTTCAAATCCAAGCAGTCAAATGCTTTGGTGAGATCAAATAAAAGTATCCCCACATGTTTCTTCTGATCCAAATGTTCATGGATATACTGGAAAAGATTGAAGATAGCACTCTCTGTTGATTTCCCTGGATAAAAATCATTTTGACACATACTGATGATTTGATATTTCTCAAAGTATGTTATAATTCTATTATACAGTGCTTTCTCTTTTATTTTACATATGACCGTGGAAACAGTTATGGGTCTTTAATCTTCCAGGAACTGGGAATTAACTTTTTTAGGGATTGGTGTAACCGTTCCAATTTTCAAATTATCAGGAAATTTACCTAGTTCAATCGAAAGATTGATGATGTACGCAAGAGGCTCTGCAATGTACGATCCTATGCTTTCAATTATTTTAGTAGAAATACAATTAACACCAACACTATCAGTGTTTTTGAAATTATTTATTATGTCTAGTATTTCTGTAGGATTGGCAGCATTAAAGAAGAAAGAGTTCATTTGTGGATTACTCACAGTGCATACCTCGGATGTTGAATTTGGAAAGTGGAGTTCTAGTGCGATTCTGGGTGACGTTGCAAAGTATTTGCAAAGCTCATCAGCTATCACAGTTTTGTTAGTGGTCAACTTGTTGTTGATGACAATTTCAGGTGGCTGGTTGCTTTTTGTTTTGCCGTTTTTTTCCCGGACTAATTTCCAAAAGTACTTTCGTTTTTCGGTTATATTTTGTTTGTCGTTTATACGTGACTGATAGTGAGTATGCTTGGTGTAACTGACCTTCCGTTCGTACTCCTTTTTGAAACATTTATATTCTTCATTTAGGTCTGATTATTCATGCGTATTCACCTTTAGCCAATGGGCAGAAGTTTTTCAATCTTCTGCCCATTTCTATGATTTCTTTATATACCCACTCCTTGGAGGAGCTGTTTTTCTGATGAATAGTCTTACTATTAACCGGACAAAATAAAGCTAGGGCATAGTCAATTATTCCTATAAAATTACTGAATATTGTATCTATCTTTTCGGAACAGTTATATACTGAATGATTCAACATCAAGGTAGTTTTGTAAATTCCTAATGTTATTATCGTCCATGTCTCTGAATGAAATACGTTTCAAATTCATGTAATTATGATTTTTTATTCTCATTATTATTCCTAAGTGATCCACAAGATTGAAATTGCATACATTTTCGTGATACATGTCAGTGGATATATTAGTGACTATAAAGTCAATCTTTGACTCACTTCGGTAAGATCCACAATTTGATTCCTTGTCGGCTCAGTGTTTTTCAGGGAAAGATTGAAACTTTCGATAACATCTAACCACAAATCCTTCAGAGTTGTTTCTTTATTAAAATTAATGTCCCCACATAGAATAACGTGCTAAAATTCTTTCATTGTACAGAAATTAAGAATTTCTGTGACAGTGTTCAAAAATATACTTATATCTCCACTGGGTCCAGGTGTCCAGGTGATTTACCTTCTAAGTAGGTCTTTATTCCTTCCGGTGTTGACCATGGCTTGCATTTACCAACGTAAAGCCATAATATTCTAGGTGCTCCTTCGAAAGCTTCGCTTGAGCTCTTCAATTCTTCTGAATCACCTTGTACATTTCCAATCGATGAAGGTATTAATTTTTGACTACTTCCAGTACCCACAATGACAGTCGAATGTTTCTCCGCATTGTTTTTTGTCACATTGATACTACACTGACCACTTTTATTTTTATTTCTGTGTTTCGGTATTGATACACTGTTTACATTTTTTCGACACTCAGCTGTTTTTATATTGATGATATTATCAGCGGATTAGTCAGATTCGAATGAATTATTTATATCTGAAGCACTCATTTTTGAACACACGGTTTTTTCTTGACGAAATAGTTTTATCATATCGATATTACTTGATTGATCTAAGTTAGCCGGGACTGCGACACTCTTTTGAAATTCAGGAACATTATCTGATAGAAGTCTGACCATATCTATATGCTACAGAATTGGCAGGAAAGAAGAAAATAAAACAAGAGGTATATTTTTGAAGCTAAATAATCTAGTATGTAAACAAACAATTTACGAGAAGAAAAAGCTGCTCAAAGGAACAGGAATCGTTTTGAGGGAGGACCTAAACAGTGATGAGAGTGAGACAACTAAATACAGCTATTGAGAGATTTGGACTCAAAAATGTTTGGACCAATCACGGAAAAATCTATGTTAGCCTAAACAATAACGTGAAAATCATTAGGAATAGGGAAGACTTCAACAACATTATACTGTAATGGAATGTAAGTTAAGATACTACTATAGTCTGTAAAGATGTGCCTACAAATTACCCCATAAATCACATGAACAGATATAAACTAAATTTTGATATTTCCTCACATTCATAATTATAAAAATTGTTGTTTTTTGTTTTTTATTTTGTTTCAATTTTTACTTTTATTTAAACTACAGGAGTTTTCAAATTTCAAACTATGATAGATTTCTTGGATGTACTAGATAGTAATGTTGAAATCGATACAAAAATATATGATAACCTTAAAGTTTTCACACAGGGGAGAGCAGATGGTAACAGGTATGGTATAGGAATCATTCACCTGAATATTAGAAGTTTAAAAAAACATTATGACGAATTATTAGTTGACGTTGAAATGGCAAAGGATTACTTAGACATAATTGTATTATCAGAAACCGGTAATATTACAAAAATTGGTGATTTCTCGATTCCCAATTATAATACATATTATAACGAATCCATAATAAATAAATGTGATGGTGTTATAATCTACAGCAGAAATACTATAACAGCAGAAATAAAAATTGTACGTTCGAATGAGAACAACTTTCTTTGATTAACCTACTCAACAGAGAATTTACCGAAAGAAACCACAATAGGTTTGACAGCATATTACAGACCTCCCTCAACAGATTCAAAAAAATATATGGAGAATTTAGAGACGTACTTGAATAACATAGAGAAACAAAACATTGAGGTTTATATAGGAGATATTAATATCGATATCTCAAAAAAGGAATCATATGACACCAACAATTACCTGAATATATTGAATTCAAATGGTTTCCAGTCATACATAAACAAACCTACAAGAGTAACGTTAAATACAAAATCGACAATAGATCATATTTTTATTAAATTGCAAAATAACCTAAAAAGTGAACTAGAAATCGAACCTATAATATTTCAAACCGACATGACAGACCACTACGCGCCTTTTGTATACATATCCTTACCTGAAAAGCCAACAGGTAAAATAGTTAACGAAATCAGAGTAACAAACACAAATTATGAAAAATTGAACAATCTTTCAAAGGAAGAAAAATGGGAAGATATTTATCACACAAATAATTCGCAAATATCATACCAAATATTCATCGATAAACTGAAAACATACCTAAACAAATCAACTGAATTTAAAAATATCAAATACAGAAAATTAAGAAAAATTAAACCTTGGATCACAATAGGCCTTATCAAATCTAGAGCACAGAGATCACCTAAAAAAGAATGTAAAAAACATTACTCCAATAACAAAGGAAATACAAAGAATACAAAACAAACTCAATACATTAATCAAAAAAACCAAAAATGAATATTATCAGCACAAAATTACAGAAGCGGGAAATCAATGTAAAAAAATATGGAATGTCATAAATGATTTAACAGGTCATAACACAAAATCAAATACACAACTAGAAAACATACCGATAGAGGCTGAAAATGGGAGTATAAAAAAAAAATAAAGAGAAACAGATATTTTCAATAACTTTTTCACTAACTTAGGTATAAACATGTCAAATAAACTACCAAAGATGAACCGACAACAAAAAAATCCAGATATTGATAAAATCGACTCCACCATCTTTCTCACACCAGTATCACAGAACGAAATCACCATCCACATTTCGAATCTCAAAAACAAGTGCGCGGCTGGTCCAGATAACCTAAATGTAAAAACTATAAAAAACATTCATGAATACATCACACCCCCTTTGGTTCATATCATCAATTTATGTTTATCAAGCGGAAAAATTCCACAGCAATGGAAAGAATCAATCATCACTCCTATTTTCAAGTCAGGTAAACGTGACCAACTAAATAACTATAGGCCTATATCCGTTATTAATAATCTAGCAAAAATATTTGAACAAGTGCTTAAAAAAAGAATAATGGATTTTTTCCGCAAATACGATATTATTACAGACAGACAATATGGTTTCATTCAGAATTCAAACATCGAAAATGCAGTGACGGACTTTCTGGAACAAGCAGTCAGGGCTTTGGACGAATCATCAAAATGTGTAGCAGTATTTTTAGACCTCGCCAAAGCCTTTGACACAGTTTCACATGAAATATTACTCAATAAACTAAGCCATACGGCATTCGTGGTTCACCACTCGAAATTATGTCAAACTACCTAACTGATAGGGTTCAGAGAGTGAAAATTGCAAACGAAATAAGTTCAGACTCAAAAGTAAAAATAGGGGTTCCACAAGGAACAGTATTGGGTCCAATACTGTTTCTGGTATACATAAACAGTATTGCAAGAATAGTGGGCTTAGAGGGACACCTTATAAGTTATGCTGATGACACAGCCCTCATTTTCACAGGAAAAAAATGGGAAGACGTCAAACGTAGTGCTGAAACAGATCTACAAAAGATTCACATATGGTTGAACTTGAATAAGCTTACATTGAATATTGAGAAGACAAAATTCGTGGAGTTTACGCCAAATATTGTAAAACAACCAGAAAACTTTTCTTTGAAATTACACTCTATGCACTGCAAAAACAATAACCCATGCATATGCTCTATGATAGAGAAAGTAACATCAATAAAATACCTCGGAGTTATCATAGACCAACATATAAGATGGACAGACCACATAATGCATGTCAACAAACGCCTAAGAGCCCTGATTCATAATTTCTATACCCTGAGAGACATTTTGACAACTAAAACCTCCTGATGTTATACACCTCTTTAGCCGAATCAATCTTATCCTACTGCATCACAATATGGGGCGGGGCTTTCAATACCACTCTTAATATCTTACAAACAACACAAAACACAATCCTAAAAATTATCTTAAAAAAAAACAAACGTTACTCTACTGATATCATCTACCAGTAAACAAAAATATTGAATATCAAACTACTTTTCGCCCACCAATGTTCAAAAAAAATGTACACAAATCATAAAAATTTCCACCAAATAAAAAATAGAATAACCAGATCAAATGCAAATATGAATCTCAACACACAATTGTTCAAAAAAACCTTAACACAAAGATCTTATTTCTTCTTCGGACCTAAATTTTTCAATGCCATCCCAACCGCTCTAAGAAAAATTTCAAACCAGAAAAAATATAATATTGAAACAAAACAGTATATTTTAAAAAACCCAAAGATATTTTACGATATATTGAAATCAACATCCACTTGACAAAAAAAAAAATAATACCTGCCTACCTTCCTGCACCATCTGCTTGACACTATAAAACCTCTACAAAAAGTATTTTTCGAATTATGAAAACTTCAACAAATATATTTTAAATCTATAATCTACTCACAGACTTAACATGATAAATACAAAATGTACATTGAACTTATAAAGTCCTCAGATCGAGCATAGAGCAAGACAGGCAAAATTTGCCTAGGCTCATTATGCTCTAACTGGGATCTTATTTTAGATACAATTTATAACACCTGTAATGTACTTTATCGAAAGCAATAAAATTTGATTTGATTTTTGATATCAATATTTGACTCGTTGAGATTTTGCACTTCCACCCTCAATTTTGAGATTTCATCTAATAATGTCTTCGTACACTTTTCGAGTTCTTGAGTGAGAAAATGAAAGAGTCAATCATCACCCCCACATATATAAAACTTTTTAACAGAAAAATTAAACCGACAAAAAAATCAACTGAAAAGCAAAAAATAAAATAAACCTTAGTCTAAATGATAATTGAGCTACTAAACTAATGTAAGTAACTGATTTTGAGTCGGCGCCAAACAAACAATTATCGAAGATCATTATCTATGAAAGAAGTCATCAAAACGCAGCCGTGCATCTCGCTGCCATCATTTTACGCTTCACCTAATTCAATTGCTAGATTGTTTGGCGCCGACTCAAAATCAGTTACTTAGGAGCTCAATTATCATTTAGACTAAGGTTTATTTAATTTTTTGCTTTTCACTTGATTTTTTCGTCGGTTTAATTTTTTGTTAATAAGTTTTTATTTTTTACTTTTCAGTTCCGTATTTCGTCGGTTCAATTTTTTGTTAAAAAGTTTTTATTTTTCAATTTTTTGTGGATGAAATCCACCAATTACTACCTACTCGTTTTTTTATTACTTCCAAAATACTTATTTACCCACCTTACTTCAACTATTACCAGTCAAATAATATGATTATCTACTTTTACTATTTGTTGTAATATGAATTATTTTCGTTGTTCTGGTTAGTTCATTTCATTACTTTGTATATCATTCCATCCTCTCATGAAATATACTGATTTTGACGGAACAAGAATAATGTCAGTAGCGATCTGTCATTGCCAACTACGTATGTGTATGCCAATGTTCACTAGTAAAAAATCAATTATCCCCTATTTTTCCAACCGTAAGGGTGGCTAATTCCTTTCGAAATCCAAATATAAGGTATACCCTATCTAGTAAAGGAAAGAATCATCCAAATCGAAGAACCCAGTACAAAGTTATGCCTGATAGAGGTTAACGGCGGACGGTTAACGGACCAAATTCAGAGGGGAGTGATCAATATCCTTCATTTCGCTACCCTTAGGCGTGGATTCCATCTTTTAAATTCAAATGTGACCAAATTCGAAGTGCACCCTATCCACTGAAAAAAGAATTATCGGAATCGGACGCCTCAGTAAAAAGTTATGCGTGATCATACATAAAAAAAATCATGGAAAAACATAAAATATACGGGTCGAATAGAGAACCTCCTCCTTTTTGGTTTCGTCGGATGAAAACAGGTAAGCGTGACGACATTGGGTACTATAGACCAATATCTGTCATAAACAATTTTGCCAAAATATTTCAACAATCCTTAAAAACTAGGCTTACAATGATTTGTTCGAAAATATGAACGGGACGTTCATAAAATCAGATGTGGAATCGTCTGCGACTGAAAGATAAACTTTACAAATTACCTAAATGATAAGAAAATACTAACAGACAGACAATTTGGCTTCATTAGCACTTCCAATAACGAAAAGGCCCTGCTAGATTTTGTTAAAAAATCAGTTGGAGCCATGGACAGATCAGAAAAATGTTTAGCCATATTTCTAGATCTGGCGAAGGCATTCGATACCGTTCAGCACGGCATGCTATTGAAATAATTGCAGGAGTACGGCATTCGTGGCCCAACATATAATATTTTGGAAGGCTATCTATCACGTACGACACAAAAGGTCAAAGTTGACAATAACCTGAGTGAGGCAATGGAAAATAAAACATGAGTACCGCAGGGAACAGTCTTGAGACCCATATTGTTTCTGGTTTACATCAACAGTATTTGCTTCATCAATAACTTTGAGGGATATCTCATCTCATATGCGGACAATACAGCACTCATATTCATAGCTGGAAGGAGGATTCAAAAATCAGAAAAGGACTGAGAGATATCCATATATAGCTTTATCACAACCTTCTGAAAAACTAAATTTATTACTTTCACCCTAATGCAGATCAATCATACGGGACAAAACATAATCCATATCCCTGACAAAGACTGCACTCATACAATAAACTGCAATTGTGCTGTTATGGAAAAAACAAAAATGATCAAGTCCCTGGGAGTTATTGTGGATCAGTATATAAGATGGAATGACCATGTAAATTATGTTGTGAAGCGACTTAGACATTCATCAAAAAAAATCTATGAATTGAGAAATATCTTGGAGTACAAAAATTTGATCACATATACTAGTCCCTATGTTCCAATTCTATTCAAAATTGGTATGCGGGGGTTTTTGGGGTCGGAGATTATGATTTTTTTTGTCGTAATTCATAAATTCAAGATGGCGTCTCCAAGATTGAAGACGAGTTTTATGATTATTGTCTGATTCGATTCACGAGTTTTGTGATTATGGTCAGATTTTTTTCAAAATTGGTGTGTGGGAGTAATTGGGGACGAACTCAGAAACAAAATATAAAATAAATGAATACCCACAAGAGGTTATCTTGACGATAAGATAGTGACTAAAGTTTATTTTTCAGTCGCAGATTTTTTTTTTTTATGTTCTGGTTCCCACGAAAAGGGATATCCTGTAATGTTCAGAGAACATCGTGGGATCCTAGGGAAAGAAGGTAGGAGTTGGTGTTCTTCTTAAATTTCTGAAGATTGTATGACTCGGGGAACACTTCCCTAGGCAATGAGTTCCAAAGCCTCGCTGTTCGTTGGATGAACGAGTCTTTGGAAAGTGATGTTCTGCAGGTCTCCAAAGTGACCACGAAGGGGTGTGATGACTGAACTTGACGGGTTAATCTCGAAGAGACTGCCAAAGCAGGAACGATTGTTGATATTTCAGAAGAGCATCGCCCATGAAAATATCTATAAAATAGAGACAAATCGCCAACTTTTCTACGGTGTTCCAGACAAGTGAGCGAGTTTGTAAGCGAGGCATCACCGACGAGACGAATTGCCCTTTTTTGGACAGAATCCAATAGCCTCAGGATATGTTTAGGTGCCGTACCCCAAATATGGGAACAGTATTCCAGGACAGGTCGGATCTGTGCCTAATAGATCATAAGCAGCTGACTGGGGGTGAAATAGCTCTTGGCACGAAACAGAAAACCAAGTTTTTGGGATGCACTTTTGGCAATGGACCTCACGTGATTTTCCCAGGAAAGGTTATTGCTGATAGTAATACCAAGCATCGATATGGATGGCTTCAGTGGTATGGTTACTCCTGACAAAGTTATGTTAGGCATAGTGAGATCGGCTTTTCTAGAGAAAATACATGCTTGTGTTTTGTTTGCATTGAATTCTACCAAGTTATTAGATCATCATTCGAGAATTGTTGCTTAGTCCATATTTATATTATTAACATTTCTTCCTCGTTTATTTCTGGTTTCACGGGCTGATATAGGGGCCCTGGAAGAGAAAGCGGTATGGAGGGTACTATCATCGGCAGAGCTGTGTACTGGACATGAAGTTGCTTTCAACAGGTCGTTGATGTGAAGTAGAAATAGTGTTGGTGCGAGAATGGATCCTTGCGGAACACCAGCATTTATGAGTAGAGTGTCAGATGAAACTCCATCGACCACTACATGGAGAGACCTGTTTGAGAGAAAACTAGCAAGCAGAGAACACAGCTGAGGGGGCAAGCCATAAGACGGAAGCTTGGCGAGGAGTCCCTGGTGCCAAACTCGATCGAACGCCTTGGAGATATCTAATGCCACAGCTAAAGTTTCTCCATACTTTTCAATAGATAGCTGCCATATATGTGAGACGTAAGCGAGCAGGTCACCAGTTGAACTCTGATGGCGGAAGCCATATTGCCTATCGTTGACAATTCCTGAGTCTTCCAGATATTTCATGAGCTCGATGTTGATGGCTTTTTCCATGACCTTTGAAATAATAGATAGCAGTGCGATAGGTCTGTAGTTGCTAGGTAGGGCCTTTTTGCCTTTTTAAGGGACTGGCTGTACTCTTGCAATTTTCCAATTGGACGGAAATACCCCCAATTTGTAAGAGTGGTTGAACAACTTGCAAAGAACAGGTGTTAGTTCGGAGGCACATTTCTTGAGAACAATCGGCGGGATTCCGTCAGATCCACAGGCTTTGTTGGTGTTGAGACCCAGCAAAATCTTTCTGATAGTACGTTGGCGAAAGGTGATCTCGGGCATGTGACTGTCAATAGGTGTAATGTTCGGGGGTTGTTTTCCCGATGAATCCAGAGTGGAATTTCCAGCAAATAGGTGCGCAAAGATATTGGCTTTTTCCTGGGCAGGCGTTGCTAGTGTTCCATCTTCTTTGGTTAGAGGAGGAAATGAGCTAGAAGTGAAGTTTCTTCCCATAGCTTTGGCGAGAGACCAAAATGAACGGGATCCGTTAGGACATTCAGCAAGTTTTGATCTTATTTTGGCATTGTGGGCATCTTTTGAGCATTCTATTATCTCTTTGCATATGCCTCTAGCCTCGACATATGCTGCTCTGGTCTCAGGGCCCGAATTTTTTAGTCATCGATGGTATGCTGCCTGTTTGGAAGCCACAGCTCTAGAGCAGTTTCTGTTAAACCAGGTCTTATCGGATGATGTTCTTCTTTCGGTATTCGGTATGTAAGTTTGCATCCCCAACATGATGATTTCAGAAATTGTCTCAGCACATCGTGTTGGATTTACTGAAGAGAAACAAACTCTCTCCCATGGAAACGCTGAGAAAAACATACGAAGACCTTCCCAGTCGGCCGAATTGTAATGCCACATGAGACGGGGTGGTATTGTGCAGCTCGATGGTAAATGGAAAGAGCATGTTGTGGAGATGAGGGTGTGATCAGAGTTTCCAAGTGGGGCACAAACTTCTATTCTATACGGGTCAGGATTGGTGGTGAGGAAAAGATCTAGTGTATTGGCAGACTGGTTGTTGACATCAGGGATGCGGGTTGGTAGCTCGACCAGTTGTTCTAGACCATGAGTGATGGCGAAGGCCTCGGCTTGACGACCCGCATCATCTGTTTTGTTAGAGAATTTGAGCCAGGCAGTGTTATGTACATTAAAGTCACCCATGATTATGGTTTCAGCTGTTGGATGGTTCTCCTGAATGTAGTCCAGTTTGAGTGATAAAAACTCAAAGAGGTCGTTATATGAAGGTTCATTAGGTGATAGGTAAAGGCAGCAGAGGAACTTAGTCAGTTTGATTCCACATCTGATTTTGTGAACATCCTGTTCATATTTTCAACAAATCAATAAAATAAGTAATAATGAACCCTTTTTAAGACAAGCTTTTATTGAAGCCGTGTACTAAAACGTACAAAATAAGTTTAAGTGATCGCTGACAATAATTTTTTGTTGAATAATTTGGTTTCAAAAAGCTTGTCTCGCGTGAATTGTAATAAAATAACACTTCGACAAATTCTTACTTACCAATCAATCACTTTCTTTGATTGTCAAACAATCCCTCAATTGATGTTTTGTTCAATGTTTAAAATGTATTCAATGTTCAAATGCAGCAGTCACAAATGTATTAATTTATGTTACAAAACGATAACTGATAAAATTAATAAATCGTTTTTACGTTTCGTGTTTTTCAATATGTATTTCGATTTGTTTCCAAAAAAAATTGGGGCGCACCCCCCAAATTTGACTGACCCTTCCCTCCGTTTTATATATATATATATATATATATATATATATATATATATATATATATATATATATATTCACAGTGTCACACATGAATTTCGCGACATATGGAAGTTTTTTTTATTAAGAGGTATGATGAAAATCTGACTTCGCAGTTAGTTTTTGCTTGAAAAATGAGTAAAAAACAGACACTTTCCTTTTGTCATGTGCTACTCAAAACCTGTCATATATGAAATTTTTTTCGAAAATCCTCAAAAAATCTGTTTTTTTTCAGAAATTTCGAAAAATACAAAAAAAAAAGTTGCTCAGTTTCCAATTTCATACCTTTCCTCCAAATTTGGACTCTCTACTGTCACTTCGACTTTTTTCCAATTTTTTTAATTTTGCGGTTAGTTTGTGCTTGAAAGATGAGTGAAAAACAGCCTCTTTCCTTCTGTCATGTGCTACTCTAAACCTGTCAAATCTGAAATTCTTTTCGAAAATCCTCAAAAAATCAGTTTTTTTTGGAAATTTCGAAAAATGCCAAAAAAAAAAGTTGCTCAATTTCCAATTTTATACCTCTGCTCCAAATTAGGACTCTCTACTGTCACTTTGACTTTTTCCCAATTTTTTTAATGTTTCGAATCTTTCGCTCTACCGATTCGAACGAAACATGATTCAAATTTCATAATTTTGATGGATACGAGACTTCAATATCATATCTTGCCCAGAAAATAATCACATTGGACTGTAACAAGAAAAAAAAATGCACCTCCAGAAATTCGTCTTTGTTGTTGCAAAGGTCTAGTTTTTTCATTTCATTGTGACACTGATTCGGATTTCTGAAGTATGGACGTTAATATGTCAGTAATCGAATAAACGAATTTCTCTTCATTCTCATTACACTCGTATTTCTTTTTTTTATAGATTTTCATCCAGTTTGATTATTTTTCTGACCAATAATTCAGTTACAAACAAACCCGAAATGTCATACCTTTCTGTAAACTAATCAATGACCTACAGTTTCATAACTATTTGAGAGACTTTCGTTCTAGCGATTTGTACTAAACATGATATAAAATTTCGTGATTTTCAACAATACAAGACTAATGCAACATCTCGGGAAGAAAATAGTACGATTGATCGAATCAAAATAAAATTTTCCCTTAGTAGGCTTTTGAAACAAATTTTTAGTTTTGGTTAATGTCAAATAATTTGTTTGTTTGTTTAATAAATCGAGTTGTTTTGTGTACTGATTTTTCAACATTTATAATTCACAAATAAGTTTTATGTACAATGTTATCCACACAAGACAAAGTGGAAATCGTTCTTTTATGTGGTGAGAATGTGCCATATCCAGATGTTGCTTGTATTTTCAATCAGCGGCATCCAGGAAGAAATATTCACTTCAGTACCGTGGGGTAAGATATTGAAAACATTCAAAGAAACTGGCTCTGTGGACAATCGTTTTAAGAAACCACATAATCCAATAAGGTATACACACTCTTAAAGAAAGAGATTTCGATATTCGAGCAGGATTTTCATTTTGGTTCCAAGGTGAGAGAGAAAATGATATCACATTTCCCTAGAGGATTTTATGGACAGACGAGGCAACTTTCACGTCGAACGGAACAGTTAGTTCCCAAAATTGTCGATGATGGTCCAACAATAATCCAAATTTTGTAATAGAATGCCGTGACCAATATTCATTCAAGACAAATGTGTGGTGTGGTTTATCACATAACCTAATAATTGGACCATATTTTTTTAGGGACAATTTGAACGCAGACATGTACAGAAATTTCATTATGAATCAGTTGTCTGAAGTTTTGGATAATCTGCCTCTGACGAAATCAGCTAGACGAGGCACCGATCCACCAAACGGTAGAAGTGAAACAGTGTCTCAGTCAGATGTTCAGGGGCAAAGTGATAGGACGAGATTGGGAAGATTATTGGCCACCAAGATCACCGGGCTTATCTCCAATGGACTTTTTTCCATGGGGTTATCTGAAACAAGGAGTGTATGAGCACAGACCATTCTGAGACAAAGAACATTTAGAGAATACCATTCGGGAGTGTTGTGCTAATATAAATCCCCTATTTATTAAAAATGCCACAAAGTCTGTGAATGAAAGGAATATAATTTGTATGGAACGGGAAGGACGGCAGACTGAATTCGGGTTCTTTATAAGATTATTGAGATACATCAATGAATGTTACGATGTTTTGTTGTGAATTTGGTTATAGTTATTTTGGTTTATTGTTTTTTACACATCTAATGGCGAAAATAAAGAAAATGAGATTTATGAAATTGATCCAAGAAATGTTGCGAAAAATCATTATTCACTCGAAAATTACAACAAACAGTTTACATCCAAAAGTCACACTGCTGGGTGTAAACTACATCGAAATATTTCGAACTTATCTGCAGCTAACGGCATACAAATATGTTAAAAAAAGAAATACGAGTGTAATAAGAATAAAGAGGAATTCGTTTATTCGATTACTGACACATCAACGTCCATACATTGAAAATCCGAATCAGTTTCACAATGAAATGAAAAAACTAGATGAATTTTGCAACAACAAAGACGAATTTCTGGAGGTGCATTTATTTTTTTTCTGGTAACAGGCCAATGTGGGTAATTTCTAGGCATGTATGACATTGAAGTCTCGTATTCATCAAAATTATGATATTTGAATCATGTTTTGTTCGAATCGGTAGAGCGAAAGATTCCAAAAATTGAAAAAATTGGAAAAAAGTCGAAGTGACAGTGGAGAGTCCAAATTGGAAGGAAAAGTATAAAATTGGAAACCGAGCAACTTTTTCTTTTGGCATTTTTCGAAATTTTCAAAAACACTGATTTTTTGAGGTTTTCAGAAAAAAATGTCAAATTTGACAAGTTTCCAGTAGCACATGACAAAAGGAAAGAGGCTGTTCTTTATTAATTTTTCAAGCACAAACTAACTGCGATGTCAAATTTCCATTATATCTATTAATTAAAAAAACTTCCATAGGTATGTTGAGTACTTTATGTGTGACACTGTATATATATATATATATATATATATATATATATATATATATATATATATATATATATCAATCAATCAATCAATCAAACTATGCTTTATTGTCAGAAGAAACTGGTCTTATCGACAAAGACGTTAAAGAAATACATATTAAAACAGAAAAAATAAACATTAAAAACTAAACAATAATAATAAAAACGACAAATGGTACAGGGACAGACTAATTAAAATTTGTATAGTTTAAAAAGTTAAAAATTAAGAAATGTAAAATAATAAGAGGGTACATCCCACAAGATGCAAACATATTAAAATAATTCCTTAATGAAGGGGCTAGTGTAGTTCACTATAAACGAAAGAGTTCACAACTAAAAAATTCCTCTATATTGTAGAAAGGATGAATGTATAGTAGTTCTTTTAGTTGTTTTTTGAATAATGCAAATGCTCCAATTTCTCTTAGGTTTAATGGTAAGCAGTTATAAATTTTTAGCCTGTTGTAGATGATGGATTCTTTAGCAAGATTACTTTTAGGTATAGGTAATGGTAGTCTAAATTTTTGCGAAGAACGAGTGTTATGATTTAGAGGCGCTGATATATATTTGTCACGGTTTCTATGAATTAGACATGTAGTTTCTAAAATAAAAATCGAGGTGACTGTGAGGATTCTGTGGATTTTGAAGAGTTCCCTGCAAGAGTCACGCGGTTTAACTTTACAGAGAGCCCTAATGGCTCTTTTTTGAATAACTTGCACCATCTGTAATAATTGATTGCTACACACTCCCCAGAATGCTATACCGTATATCAGATGGGATTCAATAAGAGCAAAATATGCCGTTTTGGCGGCGGTAAAACCCAACTCACGTGATATTATCCTAACGGCATAGCATCCGGAGGACAGTTTCTTGCACAATTTTGTAACATGTTCGTCAAATTTCAATTTTTTATCGATGTGAAGTCCGAGGAATTTGGTGAAGGAGACATTTTTAATGGTGTTAGTTCCCAAGTTGAGGGTAGAGAGTTCGCAGCGGAATGTAAGTAAATTCGTTTTAGAGGCATTGAAGACAAGCAAGTTATCATCACACCAGGATTTAATTTGTTCAATGCCTTTTTCAATATTGTGATGTAATGTATTCTCGTTTGTGTCATGCCAAAATATCGTGGTGTCATCTGCAAATAATGTAAACTTGCCGGATATATTAATTTTTGTAAGGTCGTTTATATAAAGCAGGAACAATATTGGCCCAAGTAAAGAACCCTGTGGCACACCAGATTGAATTGTCTGGGCATGGGAGAGGTGGTTGGTTTTTATCATTTGAGTGCGATTTTCTAGGTATGATTTGAACCACTGCAGGCTAGTTCCTCTAAAACCATAGTATTCTAGTTTGCGTAGCAGAATTCCGTGACTAACACAGTCGAACGCCTTGGAAAGGTCACAAATATATATATATAAAATACTTTCCAGACGTTATTTGTTTGAATAGATAAAATAAATTAAAAATTATTTCCCACACTCAAACCCCCACATACATAGCAATTGATGTGAAACGTACCCTCATCCTTGAATTTGCATGGAAAAGATATCAACGCCTGAATTCGTTCCATGCCGAGACAACGGACGTTTGATTTGGGATGCCTACAAATCCCACATCTTGATATGTTGTTAAAGCAATCGTTGCAGAAGTGGTGGCCATATGTGCATTGCCGGATAGGCGGTATCATGTAGGTAAAACATATTGGGCATTCAAATTCTGCGACTACCGCTTCTTCCATGGGTATTTCAAATTTGCTAGAAAATAAAGTTTTATAAGAATTACGATCAGATTCATTTGGTTTTTCAATTGGCAATGTAACATTGTATGAAACTACATGATTTGCCAAAAGCATTTTTTCTGGAACGAAGTTTCATTACGCGGCTTGGTGAAATCGTCACGTGAGAAAAAAGCGTTATGCCCCTTATGGACTTTTTTTTTCTCAGTTTGTTTCTATTATATTCGAGTCTGTGTGACGAGCGTGTAGCCCTTGCTCATATGATTCCGAAATGATACATGAGCGGTAGGATATCTATGCGAATACAAGTCGGATATTATCTATGAGTGGTAATACGTGGAAGACATTTTTGTTTCTTTTATATTTCTATATAACGTGTGTTCGGATGATTATATCCTTTTTTGGGCATAATTTCTCAAGTTCTATTAACTCTTTGAGGCACATAGTCACCGTTACAAAAAATACCCCTGAAGCACAGGCAATAGCCCAGCCAACTGTCACATGGAACTCTGAGCTCTTACAAACTAAGTTAGAAACCAACTAGTATGTCCTTTGCCATATAGATGGAAGCTCTATGCATAGCCACGCCACAACGTAATGTAGTTCACAAATGAAACCACAAATGTCTGTTATACAGTGCTAGTCAAAGTCCTCCCCCGTATCTTTTGAACGGGTATACTTATAATAATGAAATTTGGAGAGTGGAAATAAACGGATGTAGGCTTCCCAACTGGTCATAACAGGTGACGCAATAGTCATAAATGACGTCACAAGGCCACTTGACCAATAATTTTAAATGGGACCCTATGGCAAGTGACAGCTTCGTTTGAAAGGTATTGAAAATATATTCAGTCATACCAATTTTGTTTGGGTTTCGGCTGATTTTGATTGATAAATTGAAGAAATACGAAAATTATAGTTTCGCATTTAATTAATAAAGATTTAAGAACCAGTTCTTATAATAAGTGTTCAAAATGTGCTCCATCTACTTCCTGGCAGTAATGCATCCTTTCGCTAAACTCTTGTCGTACTCGTCCCAGTGTGTCAGCGGAAATTTCCCTACATTCTTCAACAATTCGTTGTTTCAGAATGGCAATACTGTCAGGTGCTGTAGCGTAAACCTTAGATTTCAAGTACCCCATAGAAAAAAATCTAATGGTGTAAGGTCCGGTGACCGAGCTGGCCATATCTGATCGAACCTCGTCGTCCAATCCATCTACCACGATATTCTTCATCTAGGTAACGTCTTACTGCACCGTAATAGTGTGCAGGAGCACCATCTTGTTGAAACGTTATTTCCAAGTTGTCGAATTCATCTGGATTATCTTCTAGAATTTCAAGAATTAACGACTCAATATCATTTTGTAACATCTCCAGATACAATTCACCGGTTAAGTTAGCATTGAGAAAAAGAGGCCCAACTATGTGGTTTCCCAAAATACCTGCCCAAACATTTACTTTTCTGGAAATTGAGTATGTTTTTCACGAAAGATGTGAGGATTTGTGCACCCAATACCTCACATTTTGAGTAAGTTAACATTTCCATTGAGAAAGAAAGTACTTTCGTCACTAAAACAAATTGTCTGTATATAGCCTGGTTGTTGGTTCATTTTATTGGACATAGTTTCACAGAATTCTAGTCTTCGGTCGGGGTCATCATCTGAAAGTTGGTGCACCATTTTTAATTTGTATGGATGAAATTTGTTTTTAGCCAACACCCTATGTACTGTCCTTTGACTGACTCCACAGATAGACGCAACTTGGGCTGTGGAAGAAGTAGGGTTTACTACCATTTCTCTAATTATGTCAATTTTTTTGTCATCACTAATTGTTGGTCGACCAGATCGTTTGGCATCTTGAACACTACCTGATGCTTCAAACTTCCGAAGAAGCTCCCTCAAATAAACCCTCGATATAGGGCGATCGGGGTAATCCTCTCATTAAACAGTCGTTCCGCTGCATGAAAAATTTTTTCTACATTCACCAATTATTAAGATAGCTGCTACTTTGTCGACTACAGTACGTACCATTTTGCATATGTAAACACTTAAACGTCTCGTTAAACAATAGCTTAGGTAAATTTTCAAGGTATAAACACTTTTGACAAGTAGAGAATTCAAAAACGTCAACCTTTTTGACAATTAAACAGAGGCGTACTTTAAAATCTTTATTAATTAAATGCGAAACTATAATTTTCGTATTTCTTCAATTTATCAATCAAAATCAGCCGAAACCCAAACAAAATTGGTATGACTGAATAGGTATTGTCAATACCTTTCAAACGAGCTGTCACTTGCCATAGGGTCCCATTTAAAATATTGGTCAAGTGGCCTTGTGACGTCATTTATGACTATTGCGTCACCTGTTATGACCAGTTGAGAAGCCTACATCCGTTTATTTCCACCCTCCAAATTTCATTATTATAAGTATACCCGTTCAAAAGATAGAGGGGAGGGGGCTTTGACTAGCACTGTATAATTTGATATGTGGTCCATTTTATATACCACCATGCGTGCTTGGTTAATGCAACGTTCTCAAGAACTGGAACTAATAAAAAGGGGTTCAGCACTAGCAAATCAATGAGCGCGTTTATGGAATCCCTACTAGTACTAAGAACTAAGAACCACGACTAGAAATTTGCCCAACTTTTAATAAAGAACCAAAGTTTGTCGTCAAAAAAAAAGTGCGCTTGCGCCAAATGAGAATTGTGTGACCGTTGACTTTTCAAAAAATATTAATGAGCAAAAAAAAAGTGCTTAACACGTTTTCCCTTTATAAAGCCTTTTTTCGAATAGTTTGGGTGATCTTCGACCAAGTGTCTATGGGGTGAGACTAACATATTTCTTCTTTATTGTGTACCGGTTTTACAGTGGGCGAAAAAAGTCCTCCCCTTAACTTCAACGGAACAAGCTGTCGAGGTCGGTAAAATTCAGGTGAAAAGCTACCACTTTTATCACTTTTGGCATAAAAATGATTGTGATCACGAGTCTAGTGTAAAGGGGCACCATCAACTTTTGTTGATGTAGGGGGGGGTCACTTGGTGCCAGTTTGAAGGCGTTCCGATTCTCTATCCAACACCGCTTCGTTTGTGGAAATCGGTTGAACCGTTTCAAACTGACAGGCGTTTGAAATTTGCTTCAAATATTTCACAAAAAATTTAAACCAAAAAATTTTTAATTGCACAAATTTGAACAATTGCAACCATTTAACAAGTGCTCGAAATGTTCCCGTCCACGTTTGAAAAAAAAAAAGTCGGTTGTGAAATTCATTCCGAACGTTATTAAATGTTTGGGGTTATGTAACACACATCTGTTATTCGGTCCATAAGATCCGGGGACGTGGCTGCGGACGTACACCTGAGATTTAACCCCCCCCCCACAAAAAAAAAAGTCCATGGGGGGTATCAGGTGACCTAGTGGCCATTCAAGGGGACGTGGCCTATCCACCGCCCCGGAAAATTCGTTGCCTTCCGGACAGGTTATAGTAGTGGGGGTACCATCTTGTTAAAAGGTAACACCCAGGAAATTCTTTGGGTTTGAATATTTTTCGCGATGGATCTGATTGAACATAAAATACAGATGCCCAGTCAAATTTTTCTCCATAAATATTGGACCTTTATGGTCACCCCAAAAACCCGCCCATACGTTGATCTTATCTGGAGTTTGGTAGACCCTCTCGAAAACGGTGATTTGGTTTGACCAAAAGCACATTCTGTCTATTTCCGGGATTTACTGTTGCATCACTAAAACAAATAGGGTTGATGTAAGATTTTTTATGGGTGGATGACCCCAAAAATCGTCTCCCATCCGGGGGGTCTTCGTTAATTATGGAAATTTGTTTTTCCGCTTTATATCAGCTTCACTTTTTTTTTTGTTTTTTGTTTGTTTGTTTGTTTGTTTGTAACCGACTCCTTTGGGGTTTTTTCCCCCCCCCAGACGTCCGAATGATCTGAAATTTGGGGGCAAATTCCGGGAAATGCATTAAGAAAGTGTGAAAAAAAAAAAATGGCGGCTCCCAAATGACATACGAGTTTTTTGATTATGGTCCAGCTTCAAAATTGGTTCGAGGGTTTTCGTGGTCATTTTGGGGTTCTTTTTCAAAATTGGGAAAATTTAAGATGGCGGCTCCAGAATGGTGGACGAGTTTTTTGATTATGGACCGATTCGCTTCAAAAAGGGGTTTTTGTGGGGGGATTAGATTATTTTGTCAAAATGGGAAAAAAAAAGAGGGCTCCAAAATGACGAACGAGTTTTATGAAGGCCGATTGCCAAAAAACAACTGGGGTTTTTTTTCGGAGATTATGATCCTTTGTCAAAATTGAAAATTCGATGGCGGCTCCAAAAGGTGCGAGTTTTGTGATTATGGACCGATTCGCTTCAAAATTGGGGTTTTGAGGGTTTTAGTGGACGGAGATCTGATTCTCTTGTCAAAAATTTAGGAAAAGAACCGGGTCCAAAATGGCGGACGAGTTTTTGATTTGGTCTGATTCGCTTCAAAATTGGATCGTAGGTTTCGGGGCGGAGATTATGATCCTTTTGCAAAAAAAAAAAATCCCCGGGGGTTTTTTGGGGGCCCCCAAAATTTTTGGGGGGCCCCCGGGGGGGCGGAAAACCGGCCGGATTATGTTCCGATTTTTCAAAATTGGTATCGGAGGGTTTTGGGGGGGATTCTGATTTTTCCGTCAAAATTTAAAATTGAAATGACGGCTCCAAAAAGGCAGACGAGTTCGGATTATGGCCCGATTTATGTAAAAAATTGTATGTGCGGGTTTTTTGGTTCGAGATTTTAAAGTTACAGCAAATGGCTCAAATTTGAAAATAAAATTTAATTTAAAAAAAAGAAAAAACGCTTTTAAACAAAGGGACAAAAAAAAAAAATAAATAATAGTTTAAAACACTAAAAAATTTTTAAAAAAAAAAAAATTTAAAAATGGACTAAAAATTTAAAAAATTTAAAAAAAAAAATTTTAAAAAAACCAAAAAAAAATAAAAAAAAAAAAAAATTTATTTTATTTTAGAAAAGCGGGGGTGCATGGTATCAATAATTATATAGTACATTCCAAAACCAGGGTGAAAGAAGGAATGTCCCAGATTACGGTTTTACCATGCACTACCTTTTTTAAAAAAAAACATTTTCTTCTTTTTTATATTGTTTTAGTTTGGTTTTTTTAAAAAGGTTTTTTGTTTTTTTCTTTAATTTTTTTCTTTAGTCCTTATTCATTAACATGTTTTTAGTTTTGGGTTTCCCTTTTTTTGACATTACTCAATACACAATACAGTCAACCTAATGTATTATGTTCACCAATAATAAAAACTTTTTTTTTTACTTTTTTTTTTTTCAAAACTCAACTTTTAATTTTAAATTTCACGACCGGTGATGATAATGAATCATAACTTTTATGCATGGGGAATTTAAAAAATTTTGATTCTTAATTTTAATTCTAAATTATTAAATAAAACTTTAATACCTAGATATTATTTTCTAATTCATCATTCGTTTTACTTTAAAACTGATATGTTAATTTTAATTAGGGAATGATGGGGGATGGGAAAAAACAGTTTGTCAAAATTTGAAGAGAGTAAAAAAACAATGGAGGGGAGCAAATTTTAACTTTTCCTTTAAATCAGGAGTTTAAAAAAAATTTTATGAACTTCTTTACTTGGAAAATATACAAACAAATAATATGGATATAATAATCTTATCCGAAACATGGATACGCAAGACTTCGAAAACTTTAAAACCC
>JAFIRS010004219.1:0-95586 GCA_018342105.1 Gonioctena quinquepunctata | reverse complement strand
CTTCAAACTCATAGGATTCATGACCTCTATACTCTACAGATAATGTCCTGTTTTTAAGATAGCTTGCGAAAAATGTTAGAAGATCTTGATTAAACCCAAGAGTGCCCAACTTTCTCAATAGTATCGAGTGGTCAAGCTTGTCAAAGGCCTTCGAAAAATCTGTGAAGGAATTTTGTGCCTATTATGTACCCTAATTCTTCTCAAACACACAAACAACAAACTGGCGAAAACTTTGATTCTGTGGGGTCTTCAACATTATCTCGCAGCATAACCTCGAATTCACTTGAATTGGTATCATCAAATTTTCGATTCCCATTATTCTCCAGACATTCATTAGAGACTACATATTCACTAATCGGGTTGTCTTCGGTGGCCTCTTCCTTTATTATTTCTCCGATTAAAATATCATGAATGTCAAAAAAAGTCCCACACGCGTTATGTTTTGCTTCAGCTTCCTCAATATCCGTTATTGCAAGTTCTCCTTTACATTTGTAGTGTTCTGAAGCCATTATGGTATATTCCAGAAAAAAATCAGATGAGATCAATATCTGAAGAGATTTATTCCAATCCAAGATGGTTAGTGCGAATTTACACGTTTCGATTCAACTGAATATTAGTTTTATTTACACTCAATCAAATTGACGAAAATTTTCTTTTCATTCACGAAGCTGTGACAAGTGACATGACTTCCAACAGGGCGTGGCGTGTTCATATACCATCATAATACCAACTCCGAGTAAAGAGAGTTTACTCCATAGTGTTTGTAAATCTAACCTAATAGACCTTTTCACGACATGTTACGCGCAAGCGCATCCGCTGTGTTAAAAAAACGGGAAATCTGAATATTTCGGCCACCTTAACTTGCTTGCTTGTTTTTTTTTGACCTATCTACTACGGACGATATACCAATATCGGGGATTATAGCGCATATTCACGGGTTATATACGTATAAAATGTACGAAAAACATGGCGGAAGTTGAGGCATGCGAACAAAATATTTTCTAGAATGAAAAGGCCTATGCCACATACCTATATAAAGACTATGCGGCGCAAGAGAGGCGACCGACCGGTCAAATAGTGAAGTTAGCCATTTTTACATAGAAATCAGTGTTGACGGTCCGAAAATCACGAATTTGAAATTATGCGATTTTGAAAAAATGATAACGGAATTTTTTTTATATGCATTGTTTCCTAGGAACAACATAATTATCGCAAACAATCGATGAAGGTATAAATGTTGGTTGTTCTCTCAATTTTTGTTAAATTTAGTTTTTAGGCTAATTATATAGGACACTCAGGATGAATGTAGTCAACTTTTTCTAGAATTTAAAAGTTGACCACGTTATATATTTTTTTAAAATACGAGATTGAATGTAGTTACTTACATACTTTGAAAATCTTACGATTAGTACTAATATATTGTTTCAAATGCGCATGTGCCATAATTTTTTGCTACATAATTTCCTTTCTTACGGTTTTTCCTGAAGATAAAATTGTTGTATAAAATATAAGGTGGATTTATAATTATTCTTAGAGTGCTTTTGGACTATGCGAAACGCGGAGTGCAAAGATCTAAGATTCAAGTATTTGAACCAGTCTCAATATTTCAAATATCTGGTGTGTTCTGATTGACT
The DNA here is from genome assembly GCA_018342105.1 of Gonioctena quinquepunctata. Taxonomy (NCBI): domain Eukaryota; kingdom Metazoa; phylum Arthropoda; class Insecta; order Coleoptera; family Chrysomelidae; genus Gonioctena; species Gonioctena quinquepunctata. The sequence continues at coordinate 93,952 of JAFIRS010004219.1, read as the reverse complement.
CAAAAATTGTAATTTGACATTTCCGCACCCTACGTACTGCATAGTCTGAAAGCTGGACGAGAGCACCACCGTTTTCTACAGAGAGTAATCAGTAATATTTGAATGTTGTGTTTACATTTTCATTTGTGCGTTTAATAACATTTAGGACTCTTTAGTGAAGTGGTGGATGATATATTGTGACTGAAAAACTTTCTATAGAGACTATTTAGTGCAATTGGAGATGTGAGAATGCCCTCATTCGCGAAAATTTTAAATTTGCCTAATTTGTTCATTTTGGGTTTCAGATTTGTTCTGAAGTTTGGGTGGACCGACTTTCATATTCATTTTCTCTAGAGTTCTTTAGGTATTTAATTGATCAATTACAATCTTATTTACTGATTTAATATATTTTCTAGATTCATTTACATGGATTTGTATCTAGAAATAGACAAGCTGTTTAAATATTTGTACTCCAAACTCACGCTGCATCAATGAAGAACAGGCACTTTCGAATACATACAATAATCCAATTCCCGATCCAAATAATACCCCATTCATTTATTTTTAATGACCATAATCATAATGAGTATCTATTGGATTTGGTAAACTGATAATCGAGAAGTTACCTAGAAATTACTAATATGAAGTTGGATTATTTTGTCGATGTTCAAGACATTCTAATGTATGATTATAACACTACTTACCTGCTCTTCATATAAAAAACGAATTATCGCATTTGTATTTAGTGAATCTAGAACCTAGAGTGAATTGAGTATTGAGACAACACAAGTAGGTAGAGAGGGAAAAAACACGAGTGGACACGATTGACAACAATTTTGCTTCATTATTGACACTTTTTCTGGGATTATCACCTTCCACAATCTGAAAACAAGCTAGCACTTTCACTGAATCGTAATTCATCTGGTGGTCAAATTTATTCACATGGTCTGCCAGAGCACATCTTCCAGGATGCAATCTGCAGTCACTTTTATGAGAAATTATTCTGTTTGATAATGATCTATGCGTTTGACCAATATATTGTTTATTACAACCATGGCAAGGAATACTATAAATTACATTTGACATTGAAAGTAATGCAGTTTTATTTTTGACTTTAGAATACTTTGATCTGACTGTTAGAAGTGTTTTATATATTTTAAATTTTTCAGGATTGTAAAATAATCTGGAGAGTTTATTAGTGATCTCTCTTATATATGGTAATGAGTGAAAAAAGGTTGAGTAGGGGTAGTGTTGTTTTTTTGAGACAATGTTCGAGTTATTACTGTTTAAGGCTAGTACTTCTAAGTGAGACGAAGTATTATATAGAATGTTATTAAGTAAGTTTTTGGATATGAATTTTCTAAGAAAAGGTTAAAGAGAATGTTTAAATTCTGTTTATGAAATTTAGGATCTGAGATTTCCAGTACTCTTAATTTTATTTGTTTTACCAAGTTCACTTTCATAGACTGTTTGTGATAAGAATGGCAATCCAGGTAACTACCTGAGCTGCATAGTTTCCTATACCAATCTACCAGAGCTTGTTTTATGTTGTCCGTGTAAGCTTGGTATCAAGACATGGTATGGAATTTTCGCTGTTATCAGTTTCAATTGTGAACTGGATATGAGGATCGTAGCTATTGATAGTATCGAGAATCTCATCCACACCATCATTCGGTAATGCTGGGAACGTTATGGGGGGATCGTTTTGGGGGCAACCATATATAGAAAAAAACATGGCTGCCGCTAAGAGAAAAAAAACATGGCCGCCTATCATTGGAAAAAAACTTGGCGGCTGTAGGTTAGGAATTTCAAGATGTCCGTTATATGGGGACCTTGCCTGGGCGTGTTTATCAACATCGGTAGACTACCACGGAGGTCTGAGACAGGTTGGAGATATCTGGAGGCATTATGGGGGCCCCAGCCATGTATAGAAAAAATATGGCGGCTGTAGGTTAGGAATTTCAAGATGGCCGTTATGGAGGGAACGACTGGGTTCCTCAGCGGTATCTGGAGGTTGCCACGGAGGTCTGTGACAACTGGAAGCTGCATTGGTGTCCAACCATATATAGAAAAAAGATGGCGACTATAGGTTAGTAATTTCAAGATGTCTGTTATGGGGGTCGACTATCTTGGGGTACTTATCGGTATCGGGAGTCTCTCACGGAGGTCTGAGATGTATGAGAACGTTAAGGGAACCCAACCATTCATAGAAAAAAATATATCGGTTGTAGGTTAGGAATTTCCAGATGTCTGTTATGGGTGTTGACTATCTTAGGGTATTTATCGGTATCGAGAGTCTCCTACGGAGGTCTGAGATATGTGTGAACCGTTGGGGGCCAACAGTATAGAAAATAAAATATAGTGTTGTAGGTTAAGTGTGAAAAACTTATGTAATGGGGGCCGACCCGCCTAGAATGTTTAACAGTATCGAGAGTCTCCTACGGAGGTCTGATCATTCATAGAAAAAATATATCGGTTGTAGGTTAAGTGTGAAAAAACTAATGTTATGGGGGCCGAGTCTCCGCCTGTAGGGGTTACTAAGGTCTGCTGACGTACGTTATGAATGGGGCCGTATTGGAGCTCGCAGTCATAGAGAAGAAAAAAGTATGACGGTTTTAGGTTAAGAATTTTATCATATATCCGTTATGGGGGCCGACCCGCCTAGAATGTTTAACGGTCTCGGTTGACTACTACGGAGCTCTGAGATATGTGAGGTTATCGTGTGAGAAAGCCGCATTGCGGTCCAGTCATCCATAGAAAAATTAAGGTTTGAGGTTAATAATTCCACTAATGTTCAATATTGGGATGCCTCTGGGAGCATGTCACTGATCTTTGACGCATTCATGGGGGGGCCTGGAACTCAACCATAAATAGAAAGAAAAAATATAACCGCTCATCGTTAACAAAGAAAAAATTTTCATCCGATTGCAACCAGTCTCTCCATACATACGTCACTGTCGTTTGATAGGTTTGAATATACTTTTCGCGGCAAATGATTGCATCATAATTTGTCCTTGACTATACAAAAATATTCCCACTGTTCGAACGTGCCGATTCTAAGAGTTCCCCATCTTTATTGCTTCTCGGAATTAGCTAACGACTGAAAAATTCCAAGAATTGGATAATGCAAATTTCTCAGAAATCCATATCTTTTCGCCAACACCTGAATAAACAATCAATTCCGAGAATTATGTCTCGCCACTGATTCCGAGAAATTAATTGCGTCGCAGTTTTATGTTTCTGTTCAATAATGGTATCATCATTCGAAATTTCCATAGTACAGTCAATCTCAGACATTTTACGCAGCCGAATTTCTTCATTTTTCCCAATGACAAAGAGGCTGTTTTTTTTTTCCATTTTATCTAAATTTAGTTCTTGTATCATTCACTAGGTGGCGTTACTATCGTTCAACCTTACAACCTACCGATTTGTGTTTTTTGAGAAAAGCATCATTTTTCCATCTTGTATTACTCGGAATATGGAAGCGCTCGTGAAAATATTATTTAAATCTTTTGCCCTATTCAATTGGTTCATTGTTGTTCCGGACGCCAAAGAGATAAGACGTTTCACTTCAGAGCAACTGTGTGATCAAGAAATATCACAAAATGTATGTTTCCTATACATGTACAGGATGTTGGCGATCGTTATGTTATTTCATTGAAAATTCTCTCAGATGGGGATATAGGAAAACCAAAATGCAGCGCTGTGACACATGTCAACGTATCACATTATGGATGATAAATGAAGAATAATCATTACGGAAAAATGGAAATTATTGTTTGGAATATAGAAGAAAGTAAAACATTGTAGAGTGTATTCTTCCAAATTAACCCAACCTAACCAAATTTTTGCGTCCAATGCTATCAAACAAAAGAATTAGTTCTGCAAACGTTGAAAACCGACTATGGTGTGCTAAACACCTTCGAAAAAACAAAAAAACAAAATTCATAGTTGATAGAGATTTGTATTCAAATATACATATGGTTTCGAGAGGGTTGTTCCCAACATGGACGTCACATATATACCTGGTGACTCAGATAAAGGGTATATTCTTGAAGTCGATCTGGATTATCCTCGAAGCCTTCATGATCAGCATAAAGATATTCCTTTCTGCCCTGAGCATGTAAATCCCAAAACAGGGAAACCATCATCGTCCCCGTCTGAACCCACTAAACTTATGGCAACTCTTTTTCCTAAGAAAAAATATATCATTCATTATGTCAACCTAAAACAGGCTTTGTCTAACGATCTTATTCTCAAAAGAATTCATAGAGTTCTTCAATTCCGTATTAAGATCAACATATGGTTTTAACCATATGTTGATCTTAATACGGAATTGAAGAACCCTGTGAATTTTGTGCCGAAACCTGGACTCGAACCAGGGCCCTCTAGATTATGAGTCTAACGCTCTACCAACTGAGCTATTTCGGCTTACAATCATATGCATACGACAAAGTATATAACAACAACCATTCATATGGCTTGCGACAAATGTTGACTGACTATTAGCCTGGAAAGTTATGGGCGAGGGAACATAATAAAACTTTTTCAAGGACAAAGTATCTGAAATCTAGGGAATTTTTCCATAATCCTACAGGAAACTGTCATAAGAGCCTATGTGTTAGAGAGAGATGGAGATTGTGATTATTCTCTAGATCTAGGGAAAATTATCAAAAAGGGTCAAAGGTCAACCCGCCTTACCATCATGGCTGGAGCTGAGCAACAACAAGAAGTGCCAGAACAGCTCAAGGTAATTTGACCAAAAAATAATAAATCAGGTCCTTGCGGACCATCAATTTTTACAGACTCAAGTGAATATAACCGTAATTGGCTATTAGCTTGGACTAGGAAGTTGACGTCTGACCAATGCACTTGAATCCTACGTCAATGAACGTCAAACAGGGTAAATACAAAAAAAATATATATTGAATTTTCGAACTGACAACATTTTTGAGAGAGAGTTCGGGGATAGCCCCACGTTCGCCTGCAGATTTATTCTCCTCCAATACTATAAAAATTCAATTTGTCTGGATCGACCTGTCTCGCGGATACCAACATCATTTACATGGATATGAGATTTCTTTGAGAGAATTTCGGAAGATAGGTAAATATTGGACAATCCTCGAACATTGAACGATTCTGATATTATTTGCCACTGACTCCCTCTAATATTCTCCTCCAATACTCTAAAAATTCAATTTGTCTGGATCGACCTGTCTCGCGGATACCAACATCATTTACATGGATATGAGATTTCTTTGAGAGAATTTCGAAAGATAGGTAAATATTGGACGATCTTCGAACATTGAACGATTCTGATATTATTTACCACTGACCCCCTCCAATATTCTCCTCCAATACTCTGAAAATTCAATTTGTCCGTATCGACCTGTCTCGCGGATACCAACATCATTATCATGGAGATGGCATTTCTATGGAAGAATTTCGTGAGAGAGGCGACGTTGGGCGATCCTCAAACATTGAACGATTCCGATATTATTTACGGCTGACCCTCGTACACCAACATGAAGACTGACGTCACAGCGATGACATCATTAGTTGAATAGATTTCAGCTGAGGTTCGATGGGGTGGTGGTGTATGCTTATATTTGAGATTGAGGATGGTTGAAGGGGTGTTGCCGGGGCGAATAAGCAATGTCGTGATGTTTGCAAGCAACGTCCAATGGATTGATACCAGGATCGCCTCGTGCCAACCGTTCTTGTAGCCTTGTTCCAGCTGTAATAATAATAATTAAATGCATTCGAGAGCCCGAAATAAAAAAAATTGTATTCGATGGCACCGAAATACTATAGGTATATGAAACTTACGTCCACAATACTGATAGCCGCCCAGGAGATGAGCTTCGAACGGGAGCTTGTTTATCAGACTGTTGAGCACACCTTAACCCTCGTACACCAACATGAAGACTGACGTCACAGCGATGACATCACTAGTTATATAGATTTCAGCTGAGGTTCGATGGGGTGGTGCCGGGTGTTGGGGTGTTGATGGGTGTTGATGGGTGTTGATGGGTGTTGATGGGTGTTGATGGGTGTTGAGGAGGTTCCTATAAACATGATTGATATGGCAGCGAGTGCCAGTTGCAGTGTAGACGTCGAAGAGTAAACATGTCCCTGCTACCTGATATTGACTGTTATGGCATTACTTTGAACGGATTGAAGTATTTCATAGGCAGAGAGCCTATTGAAATTGAAGACATACATTGAAGCTGGGAAGTGATTCCTTTGAACTGACTGACGGGTTGAAAGAACTGCTTACCAAAACCAACCAATAAATTTCACAGATCGAGATATGTTCAATTATAAGACCATTCTGATGTAACCAATGCACACAAGAGAACTGATGGAAAAATTAACACAAACAAATCATGGAAATATAGAAATATAATATCCAAGATATTTCCACCGCAGAGGAAATGGAGATCAAAGAGGGGAGTACAGTACTGAAAAGGGTAGCCACCCAAGAGAAGATATATAACGATCACCCTGTAGATTACGATCAGAACATGGAGATCGTTCAGCAAGAGCACACGCTTCCCATCGAGAACTTTGACGTTTACGATGTGGGGCATAGAGGCGGCGGTGGTGATGGAGGGGGAAGTAAACATGGCAGTCTATTCCCAAATTCCTTCCGAACCGTTATCTGTGGTCCTAGCGGATCAGGAAAAACGAACCTTATGCTGTCGCTACTGTTGCATAAAACGGCCCCAAATTCGCAAATGTCTACGTCTATTCGAAATCCTTGTATCAGCCCAAGTATCAATTACTCGAAGAAGTGCTGAACGGTATGGATGAAATTGACTATTTCCCATACAGAGACAACGATGAAATCATCTCTATGGAAGATGCCCGATCTCACTCTATTTTCATCTTTGACGATGTGGCCTGTGATGGACAACAGAAAATTCGCGAATATTTCTCAATGTGCAGACACAAACACATCGATGCCATCTATCTCTGTCAGACTTATTCGAAAGTACCCAAACAGCTGATACGTGACAACTGCAATATGATTGCGCTCTTCAAACAGAACGAAATCAACTTGCGACACGTTTTCGATGAGCACGTTTCCCCCGACATGACTTTCGAACAATTCAAAAAGCTGTGTTCGGAATGTTGGTCTCAAAGCCAATACGATGCCCTCGTCATAGTCAAGGACTTTGACTTGAACAATGGCAGGTACCGCAAAAACTTTGACATGTATATAATAATATAGTTGTGTCAAGAGCAACGTCGAGATGTCGGACGAGAGGGTTGTTAAAGCCATGCGCGACCGAAAAGTGTCAGAAATTCGTCGAGACCTATGGAAAAAGTAGCTGTTCCTGAAAATGGCAGAAATTCGTTGCACCTGGCTCCCGAAACTTGGAAATTGCTCCAGACAATATGATATGTATTAAGTGAATATTTTCCATTATATAGAACAAGAATTGTAAATGATTTATGTTTTGAATAAAGAATAGTGTATAATGACATTGTATTTTATTTTTTCTACCTTTTTCCTATTTTCAGGTACAATGAGAGATTCCAAAGATATTTTTCAACTAGATTTTCAACTTATCCTGAAATTTGACGTCTGTCAAGTATTTTCTGTGGAATTCCCTCCTCCATTGAAGTAATGCACTTTTTTTTAATTTTATTCACTCACTTACCTATTTCGTATTCAAAAATGTCTGAAGGTAGGCACTCTTCTTTTTGGTTCGAAACCATCAAATTCATCCCAAATTATTTCTATTTTTGTTTTTATCACTCTCTTTCGTATTCAAAATGTCTGAAGGTAGGCACTCTTCTTTTGGTTCGAAACCATTGAATTCATCAAATTGATCTTTGCAATGGAACATTCAATTTGTGAGACTCCAACTCATACTTGATTGTTTGATCATTTTTTGAAATATATTTGAATACTCAAGCTATGGGATAATTTTCATTTTAAATTTATGTTCTCGAGCATTAAATCTAATGAAATATTTTGACTGGATTTTGGTGAAATGCATGAAAGTGACTGATGGTGGTATGACATCATTCAAGCTATATATGAATTTGTGTGACGTCAACCATTTCTCAGAATCGTAAACAGATTCGTTTCCAACTTGTTCTTTGAATAATTATATACAATTTTGATACAATGCTTCATCTGTGATAAAATAAGTTTCTATTTTTACTTGAAGGTAATGTAAAAGTGGGGTTATGTTTGAAAAAGTAAGGTTAGAATCCCCACCTCATTTGAATTTTGAGGTTATGGTTCCTCTAAAAGTGAGGTTATGTTTGAAAAGTAAGGTTAGAATCCCCACCTCATTTGAATTTTGAGGTTGTTTTCTCTAAAAGTGAGGTTATGTCACTCACACACAAAGAACGCTGATGTTCGAGGGTGAGACTGAATGACGTCATCGTTTCTTCGACTTGTTCAGACAAGTCTAAACAAGTCTGAACTTGTCTAGACTGGTCTCTCCATTGAATGAAGTGATAACACAGAGCTGCCATCATTTTATTCAAAGTTTTTCTGTATAATGAATAAAAATCAAAGTCTTTATACACTCATTTTATTGATACATATTTTTTTTTAGTATGAACAATAGATTATTTGTATGGATATAATAATGATTATGATTAAATTGAAATTAATAATGAAAAATAAAAATGATTATGATATAATTGATAATAATAATAATAAATGATAATAATGATATAAGGATAAAAATTATAATAATGAATATAATCAAAATTGGCTGAATATGTTCGATATATACAATGGCTATGTGAGAGGGAGAGTGATGGAGAAAAAAAAGCATTCATTTTTCGGTTATCATGCTAACACAATAAATGGAAATTTGGAGAAAGATTATTAAATACAAGTTGGTTTGGGGGTGGAGGTTGGCTATTCATTCATGATGCTATGATGGCCCCAAGCAAGTGTATCGTTCGATCCGGGGATGAGTGTTCTTTTATCGTCGAATGGCCCCAAGCAAGTGTATCGTTCGATCCGGGGATGATTGTTCTTTTATCGTCGAATGGACTTAGAGCGATTTTGTTTTGTTCAACACTAAAAACATTATGGGCATATGAACGGATGCATCGTTGACTAGTCGATTTTTCCCTCTGATTTCTAAGACAATCGACATAGTCTTCGAAGGAAATTTTATTTTCCACAACATTATATCGGACTCCTTTGGATTTTTAACGCATTTTTTGTCCTGAATTTTATAAGTATATAATTTTGAACGGAGTCCGACGAAATCTGTCATTATACATCCGTTCGCTTCATCTTTCATCAAACCTGGAATTTTATTGTTTACCTGCGGAATACCGTACGAGTTTTCGCATGGGTAGTCGCTCGTATCGAATTTTTCCAAGTTCTCCCCGATTGAATCTCTATACACATCATCGCATTTAATTTCGTATATGAGAGAATCCGTATCCGTGTACATCAACTTACACTGATTGGTCTCGAATTTTTTCAACATGAATTTATAGTGAAAATCGTAGACGCAAATTTTGGAAATATCAAGAATAGCCATACCGATATAGAGGGGTTTATTGAATAGCAGTTCAGACTTGCTCATTTCAATGGCCATCAAGTTGTCATCGGAAATGGTTCGATTGTGGAATTTCGGGTTACTTATCAGATTTTTCGCCCCATACCTACCCTCCCATTTATTGACCATTTTTACCACTCTGTGCTTCCTAATGTTTTCCATGGTCTTTCCGAAAATACTGTTTATGGCCAATTTATAGTTGTTTTTTCCGAAAGTGGTTGTAGCTTGGGCGCGTAATTTTGTATTTAATTCAATGTAGGGTTGCAGCCATGCCGATTGTTTAAACTGCAACACTCTGTGAACTTTTTTGAGGAGAAGGCCGTTTTCCAAAGCTTGTTTCAATATTCGATAATGTACGACATAGTTTTCTTTGTTGTACAGGGTGGTCAATAATTTAGGTAATTTTGAACCTGGAGGAGTTCGATGTTCTGCACAAAGTGGAAAATCTTTATGTTCGTCATGTATTCCTTCAGGGTATTCCAAATCGACTTCAAGGATATAGCCTGTATCAGAGGTATCAGACACCTCCAGAACGTTCAAATTATCGAAATGTGTTGCCAAATCGAACGATTGCCACACCTTCTGGGCATGTTGGTATTCATGTTCGGAGATATCGCAATCGTTCAGCTGATTGTGGAATTTATCGATATCTGGCAACGCTATAATCTCAAGTTTCTCCAAGGAATCCACAAAGTCGTAGGGGAATACCCCTTTGCGAGTGATTAGTGAAAATTGTTCATCGTTTAAATTTTGAAATTCGCGCTTTGTATTACAGAGATCTTCCACTCTGAGCGTGCGCACCAACTCATCCAGGCTTGCGCCCATGAATCGAAAAGAATCGATGAAACGGAATTTAATGTCTGTCTGTTCGTCGTATTGTGTGAAAGATATATATTTCTCTCTGTTTATTGGAAGAAGACTGACCCTGCCTCGTCTCGCGATATCTCGAATAATAAAATGGCTATCATAGCCGCTAAGATTATGGAAAACAATAGGAAACACAAAGGATTTTTGGTAGTTGATGTTGCATGGGGCATTATGGGCCCAACCTCTAAATGCACCTGTGAAATGATTATGGTCAGCTACAATTTTTTGGTCTTTTTCAATGGGTTTCTCGCAAATATGGCATGTGGAATCCGTTCTAATGGGATTGACAGACATTGGGACGATTTTTTAAATTTTTCCTTCCACGAAATGGGCTATGGTTTTCAATTGTTCCGGAACCATTCCATCGAATCCAAACCTCGATGGCTATCGTAATATGATAGAGTGTCATCATAATTACATTTAAAATATAAGCCTGCGCTATAGGGAATATGTTTTGGTATTTCGCCGTTTTGGACTTGGTTTCATCATCAGTGAACGGTTCCAAAATCGATTCAAAATCGGCATATATCACAAATGGAGTCATTTCTTTGTGTACAAAGTCCTTGAACTCGACATGGTCATATTTTGGGAAGGAAATTTTGTAGTGATTGGCTTTTTCACAATCAACAGTATGATTGTCTAATTTCTCCTGACTTTGAAAATAATTTAGACATCTGTCACAAATGTAATTTTTATGTCCGTGTTTACTGATTTGTGAGCTAACCAATCGGGAAAGATCTTTAATCCAGCAATAGTGGAATTTAATGTCTGTCTGTTCGTCTTCGTCAATTTCCGGCGGTGCCTCGTAATCATTTAATTTAACCGAATATTTATTCTGAATCATGAGTAGATTGACATGTCGAGCTAATTTTCCTTTGTGAGTCTCGTCGGTACAGTTGTGAAAAATGTATGTCCGTCGTCATCGTTATTCGCTGATGATTTAACCAACTCCAAAATATAAACATTCACCGAAATACCGTTAAGTTTTTCGAATTTTGATATTTGGCCAAGAGTTATGGGAAATTCCAACCCCTCCATATTCAGTACGGTCGACCAATGAGGGTATTTTGATGTACGCTGTGCATCTTTTCCAACAGGATACAAAGCTGACACGACCGCCCATCCGAAACATTCGTTGTCGTCGGTATTTCGCACGTTAATACAAGCCTTTTTTCTAGCAATGGTTTGTGGAAGTTCAATGAAAGATGAACCCCCTTTACCTAAACCTGATTGATTGATATTTACTTCCAGATTTACGATTTTTTGTAGTGCCCACCCGCTTTCTTTCCCACAAAATTCCTCCAATTTATTACCCAATTTATCTACAACAAATTCCTGGAACCACCCCTCCAAATCTGTTCCCCTATCAATCACTTCGTTTTTAGTATTGAGATATTTTAAATCGAGTTTTTCCTCATCCAAGCCCATTTTGACGAATTCCCGCAAAACAAGTATTAACCTTCAGTATGGGGAATTTTTTCAACATGTTATTGATTCTACGTTTGAAAAGGCTGAAGGCGTCTTTGAAAAATTGAATGGTATCTTTATGTGTCAAATTTATGATTACCCCTGTACGAACTCGTCCCCGGAACGTCGACTTTAAATCTTCCCAAACAACTCGGCTTTTTAGATTTTTTCTGACAGTCAACCCCTGACCCTCCACCCCTAAATGTTTAATGAAATTACGACATGTTTTTAAATGCCCCAAATTTGTCACCAATTTCCTCAGTGACCCAATGGAACTGTTGGCTGAAATTTTGATGCCCTTATTACATAGTCGAATACTACGTTTTAAATGTTTTAGCCATGATTCGCGTTCCATTGGGCTGGATTTTTGTTTGAGAAGTTTTTGAGCCTTCCTGTATTTAATAATCATCTCATCGCTGAGAGCGGCAATTTGTTCAGAATTCATGGTTATTTAAAAAAACGAGAAGAATGAATGCTTTTTCACAAACAAAATACAGATATAGTTTTTTCTCTCTCTCTCACCTTGATTTAATGAATTCGAATACAACCGTTCCAGTTGGCACCGGTTGGTCTTAGTTTTGTTGATGCTGATGATGAATGGTCTAGTTTTTGATGAATTCAAAGACTGGTATCTTCGTCGTGGATGGTTTTATGATGATTGAATATTCTCGAGGTTTGAACTCGAAGACAGTTGAACAGCTCAGTTAAACGTCTCCCAAACTGTGTATTGCGGCAGCTCGATCCACTAATGAAATTGTATAGATTGACTGGACCGCACTTTTTATATCTGTAAAAAAAAATCCTATAAGTATAACGAAAAAATATGAATTTCGAAGAACTCTCAATCATTCGAAAAAGAAAAATTTTTTGGAACTCTGAGTTGACAACTTTTGATTTACTCACATATTTTTCCGTCTGGAAACCCTCAATAATCTATCTAGGAGAGAACGAAAGAGACACGTCTTACTCCTACAAAGTTTGGAATGCTAATGACAATAGTCGTCATCGACCATTAAGTTATAGAAAAATTACCCCCACCACTTCCTACCCTCATCATTTTGATATTAATAAAAAAATTATCTCAACCAAAAATAATAATAAAATAATCGAATGCTAATAATAATAAAATACTCAAATGTTATGAAAAAATTATAAAAAATAGCGTACAGTCGGTAAAGTAGAACACTTCAATTACTCACATATTTTTCAGTCTGGAAACTCCAATAATCTAACTAGGAGAGAACGAAAGAGACACGTCTTACTCCTACGAAAGTCAGAGTATAAATGACTTTGCACGTTCGCGATCATTAAGTTATAGAAAAATAACCCCCACCACCACTCTATTCTGAGCATGCGCACAACCCTCGCGGTGTATGACTAGCAAATCTTACGTGCTCATCTTTTAATTTTCATCGATTACAGTAATGTATACCAGAAGCGTTTTTTTTTTACCTTCGTTATTTTACAATTTTTATATGAGTTTTTCTGTGGTGTCGTTCAGGCTTGCGTGTCAATGATTCAAAAAAGAGTTGATGTCTATAGCCTCGTCGTGTGAAAAACTGAAAAAATTATCTCAACCAAAAATAATAATAATAATAATGAAAAAATTGGTGTTATAAAAAAGAATGATATAAATCGAATGATTGGCAATGGAACGCTAGAAATACTCACACTTTACTGCTTGAGGAGACTCTGAGGAAAATATATTTTATAGTTGGTTCTCTCTCTAAACACAGATGTTTCTCTCTCAACGGTCAAGACACAAATGACGATTCTCGTCAGTGATCATTAAGTTATAGAAAAATTATCCCCTCCACTTCCTACCCTCAACCGAAAATAATAATAACAAAATGATCGAATGTTGATAATAATAAAATACTCAAATGTTATAAAAAAGAATGATATAAATCGAATGATTGGTAATGGAACGCTAGAAATACTCACACTTTACTGCTTGAGGAGACTCTGAGGAGAATATATTTTATAGTTGATTCTCTCTCTCTAAACACAGATGTTTCTCTCTCAACGGTCAAGACACAAATGACTATGATAGTCCACGATCATTAAGTTATACAAAAATTACCTCTCCCCCCCCACCACTCTATTCTGAGTCAATAAAATGGAATGTAATGTCTGTCTGTTCGTCATGTTGTGTAAATAAATGAAAAAATTTTATCAACCGGAAAGGATGATGATAATTATATTAATCTAATACTATATATGGAATCTCACCTCGTTTCTTTGATAAACTTGAAGGCTGCTTGCTACCTCAACCGTCGTGGATGGCTTCACGAGTATGTAATAGACACTAGTCTGGAACTCGCATAGACTTGTGCAGCGTCAATGTTGATAAAGCTGCCTTTTCTATGTGGATAGAGCTCACCACGGTGTTGATATCTGCAATATTTATCGATAATAAATGAACAATACTTCAACACTTGAAAAAAATTATAGTTTTCCACCCCATATAGAGAACATTTGAAAACAAAACAAAAATCACTCTGTATACAAAAAAATTATAATCCACACCCTTGATATACGAAAAGTTTGAATAAAAAAATAAAAAGTTTGATATGTCACGGTATAAAGACGAAAATAATTAAATTACTAAATAAATATACATGAGAAATGTTTGAAAATAATTCGTTCAGTTCACGAAAAATTTGAAAAAATTTAGCATGTGAATAAAAGTTTGGATATGCCACCCGGTATATACGAGAATGCTGAAAAATAATTTCAAAGTGTCCCACCCTATATATGAGAAAGTTGGCAAAAACAATTCGTCCAGTTCACGAGAAATTTGAAAAAATTAGCATGTGAATTGAAAAGTTTGGATATCACCCGGTATATACGAGAATGCTGAAAATATCACCTCGATTTAAAAACCCAACCCCCCGATTTACATGGAAGTTGAAAAAACAAAAAAAAAATACCCAACTTTGAATTTAGAAAAATTAAAAAATGTAAAAATATTTAAAAAATAAAATCTGCTCGGTTTAGATACATTTTTGAATAAAAAAAAACAAGTTGATGAAAAAATAACCCCTTCAAAACGTGAAGAAAAAAAATACCACTCATTTGGAAAAAAGGTTGAAAAAAAAGGTCCCCCCGTAAACAAATAGAAAAAATCCCCACCCTCGATATATGAAGAAATGTTTGAAACAAAAAAACTCAAAGTGCCCTTTTGGCATACAAAAAATTTTGAAAAAAAATATTCCTTTGAAGCAAAATTTGGAAAATCAAATCAAAAATAAAATGAAATAAACTTACGTTTTTAGATGTTTGGTTTAAAGATGCACACACAAACATACAAACTCGGAGAGCGGGAGCACTGAACAGAACGATGCTTTGAGTTCAAAGGATAGCAAAAGAATGAGTCTGACGCCTATGTCAAGTAAACCTATTCTCTACTGCGTAATTTGAAAACTGATGACTCAGCAGCATTCTTGGAACTGATGTAACATTGCGCAATATAATGCAATAGCTCTTGATGACGTCATATGCACTCACAAACAGATCTAAACCTGTTCATTCCTGTCTCAGTCGCCAGAATGGTACAGGAAATTCTTAGCGGTGCATTTCAGACAAATTCATATTTGTTTCTGACAGTGAATAATACTCAGACAATATAAATTTTTTCATTTGGAAACTAGTATTTTTTTTTTGGTTCACGCTGTAAAATCTCAATGCATATTGTGCGAGTGTAAAATATTCAATAATTGTTTATTTGTTTTTTCGAGATATCGTTGAATCGAAATCGAGTATTTATTTATATAACTTCGAAAAGAACAACAACAAATATTGGTTTCCGAATGGAATCGCAGGTATTTTGTTTATGGGAAAGATTTGTTTCGCTGAATCTATTTTTGAACTGCATATTTCAGTAAATCTTATTCAAAAGATGGCATATAGTAGGTATGTATTATTGAATGATATGATCGGAGAATGGTTTGTTTTTTCTTCTAGCGTATCTTTTAGTATGATGGAGCTCCATAATTTTTGTTGTTACAGGGGAAAATTTGGTTTTTTATTGTAAGTGTTTTTTAATAGACGTCTACCGTCATTGCAGCATTGGACAATCTATTTGCAAAATGGACTAAGAATTAATGCGAGACTGAGAATTCTGAACAAATTCCAATGAATGATAATAATAGTAGTGAGAAGCAATTTAAACCCAAGATAGCTTGAACTTTGAACATAGCCCAGAACGAATGAAAATGAATATTAATTCGCTTTCTTGTCCGTCTGTCTGTTGGTTTTGTCTGATCAATTATAATAGTAGTAAAAAGCAATACATTTCTGACTAACTTCCCGATGAGCTAGAGACTTGAAACTTTGAACATAGTCCAGAACTGAATGAAAAATGCAATATTAATTGGCTTTCTTGTCCTTCTGTCTGTTAGTTTGTCTGAATTAATGATAATAATAGTAGTAAAAAGCAATACATTTCTGACTAACTTTCCGATGAGCTAGAGACTTGAAACTTTAAACAGAGTCCAGAACTGAATGAAAATGCAATATTAATTGGCTTTCTTGTCCTTCTGTCTGTTGGTTTGTCTGCATTGATGATAAATAGTAGTATTGAGAATAATTCGATTTCAAACTATCTTCCCGATGAGCTAGAGACTTGAAACTTTGAACATAGCCTGAACTGATGGAAATGCAATATTGATTCGCTTTTTGTCGGGTCGGCCCCCATAACGGATATATGATGAAATTCTTAACCTAAAACCGTCATACTTTTTTTTCTCTATGACTCGAGCTCCAATACGGCCCCATTCATAACGTACGTCAGCAGACCTTAGTGGCGCAACCTCCAGAGGCTGCTGAATATCCTACAGGCGGAGACTCGGCCCCCATAACATTAGTTTTTTCACACTTAACCTACAACCGATATATTTTTTCTATGAATGATCAGACCTCGGTAGGAGACTCTCGATACTGTTAAACATTCTAGGCGGGTCGGCCCCCCATTACATAAGTTCTTTCACACTTAACCTACAATCACTATATTTTATTTTCTACACATGTTTAGGCCCCCAATGCGGCTTCCACACATATCTCAGACCTCCGTAGGAGACTCTCGATACCGATAAATACCCTAAGATAGTCAACACCCATAACAGACATCTGGAAATTCCTAACCTACAACCTCATTTTTTTTAGGTTGGCCCAAACTCTACAGACCCGGAACCCCAATACCGCTGAGGAACCCAGTCGTTCCCTCCATAACGGCCATCTTGAAATTCCTAACCCTTTTTTTACTGGGGGCCCCCATAATGCCTCCAGATATCTCCAACCTGTCTCAGACCTCCGTGGTAGTCTACCGATGTTGATAAACACCCCAGGCAAGGTCCCCTATAACGGACATCTTGAAATTCCTAACCTACAGCCGCCATGTTTTTTTCCAATGATAGGCGGCCATGTTTTTTTTTTCTCTTAGCGGCAGCCATGTTTTTTTCTATATATGGTTGGGCCCCCCCAAAACGATCCCCCCATAACGTTCCCAGCTGTCTCAGACCTCAGTGCCTCAAACCAGTGGCGGTGCCATGTGGCGGGAGTAACCGGAGAGCTATGCTCAGATGGAACTGCGCCAGAATCGGCATAGCTTATCTACTAAGATGAAACTGGAATAACATTTTCTAACAAATCATCCATGACATACGCTGCTAAAATAGGTGAAATGGAGGCCCCCATTGGGGTACCAAAGGTTTGTTTATACATTTTATTATTGAAAGAAAAATATGTATTATCAAAAAGGAAAGTCAACATTGGCAAAGATTATTATCGAACAGAATAATTTCTCATAACAAACTTTTAAACAAAAAATTAAACCGACGAAATACGGAACTGGAAAGTAAAAAATAAAATAAACCGTCTCAGTCTCAATAACTAAGCTCCTAAACTAATGTAAGTAACTAATTTTGAGTCGGCGCCAAACAAACAAGGCGTAAGGCGTAAAATGATGGCATCGAGTTACGCGGTGACATTCCCAGATAACACAGGATATCCTATGGATATCCATTTCATGTCCAATTCTGGTCGGGATATCCCTGGATTTGAAATGGACATCCATAAGATATCCGTCGACGGATTTGAAATGGATATCCTTCAGAAGATATCATATGGATGGCCATAAGATATCCGGAGCAAATATGGATAAGTTTAACTTGCAAGATTGATTTTTATTGCGTCAATTCCTGAGTTTCTTTCATGCTCGTACATATGGATTAATTTTTTTGGAAAAATCTCATGTTTCGTTTTTCTACTTGATTTGAAATGGATATCCATCGACGGATTTGAAATAGATATCCTTCAGAAGTTATCCTAGGGATGGCCATGAGATATTCAAATGAATTTAAACATTCTCGTAGATACACAAATTGTACCTTTCCAAAAATACGTTGTTGCGGGGAACCTCTGCAACCACAGAACAGATATACATGTGTCTGCGACAGCCTGGCCATACTATACGCATAATTACTGGCGACGTCTGTCATTTTATTTTGTTGAGGAAGGTCATAGTCATAGCACTAAATCCAAACAAAAGTCGTGTTTTTTTTCTATTTTCCTTCGTTTTTGATATCCTGTTGGTCTGGACAAAATAGTTTTCATCTGTAGCAATTGATTGTTTCCAAAGGGAATTATATATTGTCCGAATACAGGTAAATATCAATTGAAAAGGACATATATTATATAACATCCATTATTTCCAATGCATTTATGTGTTTGCTGTTTGAGTTTCGAAATTTTCAGAAATGTTGAAAAGCACGTCGTTACATTTGCCATAATACACGAGTTTTTCAAATGTCACAGTGCCCAGATTAAAAATGGTGTGAATGCCTACAACAGTGGACATGTGATGAAGATGAGATTTTGGAAGAATATTTGGGAACTGGATCGAAATTCAAAGCTGCTGTAGGTAAGTTGTATGTTTTTCTATTCCTTTTCTAGAACTATTTTTTTAGGTACCTAAATGAAATCACAAAAATATGACTTTGTGGAACGATGCCTTTCTTCCATGCTCACTAATATGTTTGCCTCCAAATATAGCTGGTATGGAGCATAAAAAATAAACTGGACAACTAAAACTGGATGAATTATCACTAGGTGAAAAGCCCATTCAGTTGTTCAATTTATTTGATAATAATTTGTATTGCCTCATAACAGACTGCTAGTTCAGTGAGAATGAAAAATTTCCAAGAAAAGTTTATGTCAAAAAATCATTATATACCAATAAAGAGAGAGAAAAACTATGGCAGTGGTATATATTATCATCATCAGTATTCGAATTCAAAAGAAAGCATAATATTCCTCAGTATTTTTTTGTAGATTTCAACATCAATTATACCCGTGAATATATACATATCATTTCAGAAACAGCTGACCTCAGTGATTCGACGGAAAATAAAAAAGCTACTGAAGAAGCCATCTAAGCTTGGCTGAGAAGGGCCAAAGAAAGGCATCTGTCATCTTCTAGAATAAACGAAACACCTGATGGACGAATAAAATAGCATTCTATTTTTTTGATTATTCTGCATTTAATATTCTGTTTTTATTTTAGAGTTTACATATACATTTTATTTGTTGATAACCCCGAAGTTTATGAGAATTTTTTTATACCAGAGTTTATTAATACATTTTTTTTGTTCAATACCATTATTTCATTTCCCTCCAGATCGCTATTACTATATTTTATCTTCGATAGATATCCCCGAAGGATATCTTTAGAATATCTCTCGTAGAATCTTTCAGATAGCTTTTGAATATCCCTGAAGGATATTCCTGAAAGATATCTTTGAAGTATATCTTATGGATATCTTTGAAAGATATCTCATGGACAGGATATCTTATGGATATCCTTGAAGAATATTCTATGGATGTACAGGTTGTTCCACTTTGGACATCCATCGGATGTCCATAAGATATCTTTTGGATATAGTTGGATGTCCATAGTACATCCATAAAATTCATGAAGGATGTCCATGTGTTATCTGGGTTCTGATAATTTTTTTGAAGTAATTTGATGATCTTTGTTGATTGTTCGTTTGGCGCCTTTTCAAAATTGTTTATTTACATTAGTTTAGGAGTTTAGTTATTGAGACTAAGAAGGTTTATTTTATTTTTTACTTTTCAGTTCCGTATTTCGTCGGTTTAATTTTTTGTTAAAAAGTTTTTATTTTTAAATTTTTTGTGGCTGAAATCTACTAATTACTACCTACTTGTTTTTTTATTACTTCTAAAATACTTACTTATCCACCTTACTTCAACTATTACCAGTTAAATAATATGATAATCTACTTTTATATTTGTTGTGATATAAATTATTTTTGTTGTTCTGGTTAGTTTATTTCATTACTTTGTATATCATTATATCCTCTCATAGAATATAATGATTATGACGGATATAGGAGAACAAAAATAATGACAATAGCGATCTGTCATTGTCAACTACATATGTGTGCCAATGTTCACAATTATCCCCTATTTTTCTACCCCCAAATATGATCAACTATGAGGT
Organism: Gonioctena quinquepunctata; assembly: GCA_018342105.1. NCBI lineage: Eukaryota > Metazoa > Arthropoda > Insecta > Coleoptera > Chrysomelidae > Gonioctena > Gonioctena quinquepunctata. Next base: position 73,567 of record JAFIRS010004219.1, on the reverse strand, counting down.
ATACCCTATCTAATAAAAGAAGAATCATCCAAATCGGAAAACCCACTACAAAGTTATGCCTGATAGCATCGGTTAACGGACCAGAATTCAGAGGGTGAGTGATCAATATCCTTCATTTTGCTAACCTTAGGGGAGGATTTCATCTTTTAAATTCAAATGGGACCAACTTCAAAGTATACCCACTGAAAAAAGAATTATCGGAATCGGACGTCTCAGTAAAAAGTTATGCGTGGTCATACATGAAAAAATAATATACCCGTCGAATCCTTTTTGGTTTCGTCGGTTAAAAAGTGACTGCAGATTGCATTCTGAAAGATGTGCTCTGGCAGAACATGTGAATAAATTTGACCACCAGATTAATAACGATTCAGTGAAAGTGCTAGGAAGACAATGGGTCGAGGGAGTTAATTCTTGCATCGGCCTATTTCCCTTCAGATGATCCTGAACCACCACCCACACAGGCTGAGGAGGAGCTGATGAGGCCCTGCAGGCAAAAAGGATTGCAGGTGGTAATCGGCTGCGATGCAAATGCGCACCACATCGTCTGGGGCAGTAGCGACACCAACGAAAGGGGAGAGTCGCTGCTACAGTTCGTGGTAGCAAACGAACTAGACATACTGATCTTAGGGAACAAACCAACATTTGTTACAAAAAACAGAAGGGAGGTACTCGACGTAACAATAGCCTCCACTTATTTGAGTAATTTTGTTACGGAATGGCATGTGTCTGAAGAGGAGAGTTGCTCAGATCACAGAGACATAAACTTCAAACCTAGAACGCAACTTCCCTGGATTACGAAGACCGATAAGTACAAACAGGGACCTAGAGATGGCAGTGGAGCAACTCAATGACACAATCATCTCTGCGTTCAACAACAATTGTCCCCTCTGGGGGAATGCTGAACTTGCAAGATTAAGGAGGCAAACAAGGAAAAAATTCAACATCGCCAAGAAAACTGGAAGGCAAAAAACTAAACAAAGCCAAGACTCCTGGAGGAGGTAATGTGAGGAGATAGAAAGTACACAAGAGTGCGCCAGACCCCAAAAAATTCTCTCTAAGGACAAACATCAAGCAATATACTCCCTTAGAAATGAACAAGATGAGTACACCACTAGAGGAGAAGAAACCATAAAGGAACTCTTTAGGGTCCATTTCCCTGGGGCCCAAATAGAATGAACCGGAGGCTCTGCAAAGAGATTCCAGCGGAAGTTGGACATTAGCAAAAAGGTGGTAACCTATGACAAAGTATTCAAATCACCGGGACCGGACGGGATTTATCCAGTACTGCTGCAGAAGGGAACTGCTCTGAGAAATATTAAGACGCAGCCTGGCTCTTGGATACATACCAAAGCCATGGCGGAACATTAGGGTAATCTTCATACCCAAACCTGGGAAAACCGGACAGGAAACGGCCCTAAGACCGATAAGTCTCATGTCCTTTGGACTGAAGACCCTGGAGAAGCTGGTGAACAGGCATACGAGGAACGATGCACTGGTGGAAAGGCCACTGCACCGAGAACAATATGCATAAAGGACCGGCTGCTCAACAGAAACAGCACTCCACAAACTGGTAGAGAACGTGGAAAACACGCTGGAAAATAAAGAGGTACCTACTAATATCGGTCTTTCTAGATATAGAAGGAGCTCTATAGACTCAATCACCAGGTCTCTTAGTCGAAGAGGAGTCGAGCAATCTTGCGTGACCTGGATAGACTCAATGCTAAGAAACAGGATGACACATGCGACCCTAATGGAAGAGACTGTAGTGGCCCTGACGGCCAGAGGATGCCCACAGGGGGGAGTTCTTTCTCCAGTCCTGTGGAATCTGGTCATGGACGGACTATTGGGGTCTCTGAAAGAAAAAGGTCACAAAACCCAAGGACCGAGCTTAGCTACTCCCTGGGTACTCACACCTATGTATTTCAAGCAGAGGTCTAAGCAATCCTTCAATGTGTGAGGGGAAAACATCAGGAGAGTAATAGTGTAGGAACAGATCCACATTCTCTCAAACATCCAGGCAACACTGAAGGATCTAAGTGCCAGGAAGTGACGTCCCAACTGGTATGGGACTGCAAAGAGGAACAGACACGGGAAAGACTACATCAAAGGCTCATGTCGGATAAAAACAACAGACCTGTTAACCCTTAACATGGAACGGGGCTAATGACAGGACATGTGCCAGTAAAAGTGCACCTAACAAAATGGGACTGTTCAATGACGACCTAACATGCAGACTGTGCAGCAAGGAACCAGAAACAGTATCACACATGCTGTGCAACTGCGGGGCTCTGGACCGCAGAAGACAGTAGCACACAGCACACTTTCAGCAAAGGACCTGTACAACCTTGTGCAGGGTACAAAACTACTGGAATGGGTGCTGTAGAAGGGAATAAGCAGGCCAGATACAATGGACCAGACGAGCCTACTGGGTGAGATAGATTTTTAGTGGGTAACCCGGAAACTCAGAGCGAGTCCCACACTTTGTCCATGAAGGATTTTTTATACCATAAAAAAAGGGTCCCAAGAGAAGATCTAGGGTTGAGATGAAGAAATACAAAGTAGGTGTACCATTCAACGTAGATGCCCTTTCCTGTGACGGACGATGGCAACAAATACATCCTCGTAGTCATGGACTATTTCAGTAAATAGGTGGAAGCCTATGCCATTCCAGACCAGGAACATCTACAGTAGCCAGGTCATTAGTCAATGACTTTCCTCTAACGAAAATTATAGTGTTTTCAAGAATTTCGCAGGTAAAATGTTGGTTAGAAATTTAAATCTGTAAAGCATTGGTCTGTTTTTTAATCAAAAATTCAATGTGTTTTTCCTATCTGAGGTGGTTATCAATGTAGATGCCCAGATATTTTATGTTTTTAGCAGATTTCACCGTAAGGCGCTCATTGTAATTATTTTTCATACTCAATTCTGTGTATTCAGGTAGGTGTCAGGAAAATGAAGAAAGTTTTTCATGCATAAAACAACGATTTCAAACAAATTTTGCATTGCTGAATTTTTCCCCTGTTTGCATTCTTTCGAATGTCAACAAACTGGATTTTGTTACAGAAAGAGGTTGTATGCACTTGTATGATTTTTGTCAATATAGATTTGTAAAGTAATCGGCCTTCAGGCTATAGTGCACAAAAAAATTATTATTTGTAATTCCATAACGTTTTTAGTCAAACGACTATCTTCAGGTGAAATTTGGTCAGATCTTTTACAAAGGAATTGTAAAAGTCATAAATTTCTATATATATATATATATATATATGTTTCACAAAATAAGTTCATTTTCTACAGTTACTCTGTAAAAGTTCTGACAAATGGTCGTTTGACCGAAAACATTTGAATTTTTTTTTTGTGCGCTATAGTCTGAAGGCCGATTCGCCTACGACAATAAATATATTTTTTACTTTACAAATTATATTTATAAAACTGGATTTTATTGTCAAACTATTGTTGCACTGAAATCTGTTTCCTTTGGTATGGATTCTCACATATATCATAAGATTCCCTTTCTGGTTGAATGATTCTGAATTTTGTTTGCATTAAAATAAACAATTACATAAGTATTTTTCATCAAATGATCTTTTATTAAATGATACAAAAACTTGCAACGAGTATATCTCATTATTGTTATGCACTGCGGTTAATTGCTGAAACTATAGACAAGGATGCAGCACTTTCATCATACTAGAATCAATCCAGAATAAGATATGGCCAATATTGATCATTAATTTTAAGAAATTAGGAAAAACATTTTTATTTTGTAATCAATATTACAGTTTAAAAAAAAATACCTAAAGAAAAAATTAAAGGACATGTTCAATATGACCTCCTTGTCTTTGGAAAATTCATCCAAGACTTAATCGTTTCCGGAGAAATTAGTGCTATCTCTTCTGTTATTCTGTATTTCAGTCCTTGGATAGTCTGTGGCCAAGGCCGTACCCAGGGGGGTTTGTGTAATAAAATTTGGTAAAATGTACATTGCATTATTTACTTTATAACCCCCTCCCCCCGAAATGTTTCTCTGGGTACGGCCTTGTCTATGGCCCATGCACATACACTTTGCTTTTTAAATAACCCCACACAAAATAATCTAGGGGTGTCAAATCCAAAGATCTTGCTGGCCATTCGATAGCTCATCTTCCAATCCAACGATTTGTAATGTCGAGAAACTCACGAACGCCTCAAAGATAATGAGAAGGCGCTCCATCTTGCTGAATCCAAATTGATCTATTCACGATATGAGGATTTATATCATTAGGAAAGAGTCTGGCTAATTCTGGAATTAACACTAATTCTAAAAATGCCCAGTATTCTTCACCTGTCATGGTTCTATTAAAAAAATAAGGTCCAATAATGGTATTATTAATAATTCCTGCCCACACATTGATCTTTTGTGGATACTGCGTATGTGTCTCCACCATCCAATGAGGATTTTCATCTGACCAGTACCTGCAGTTTTGTTTATTGACCGTGCCATTTAACTGGAAAGTAGCCCCATCAGAAAAAGGGATTTGATTAAAGAAATTAGAATTAGTATCAAATCTATTTAACATTGTTCCACAGAACTCCAATCTGCGATCTGGATCGTCTTCGTTCAATTCCTGTACCAATTGTACTTTATAGGGATTCCATTTTTATTTTATTTTTTATATTTACGAACAGTTGTTTGACTGACGTGATTTTCGGTTCCAACAACTATAGTAGCCTTATAAGGGTCTTCAACCATCGACAAAATGCACTAGAATAGCAGGGCGCCACTTTTCGGGAGTTCTCGTACATATCCACTTTCCTCAAATTTATAAATAATTTTAGATACAGTACCACGTGCTATAGGAGTTCTGTCTTCATACTTGTTATTGAATATTTCACATACCTCTTCGTGTCCTACGAATAATGTCGCAAATAAAACATACTCAAATTTCATAATAATTGGTATTACCTGTCAGCACATCCTTTTAGTACTAAAATTCTTTGACGCTCTGCTAAATGTACCATCGTTTTTTACTCTGATTTTTATCGCTGGTAAGCCTATTTTCAATAAACTATCACGAAGTACCTAGGGACAGTAACTCACGCCGTACCTACTGACAGTAAAACCTACTTGATTTAACGAAATGAAACCGATATTCATATCATGTTTATCAGTTCAAAAACAGCAAAGACTTTTTTAAACAAATACCAATTGGCCCATTTTATTTTCTCTTTATGTTTATCAACGGTTTCAATATTGGCCATTAAAGTTTGTATGCCGCATCGGTAATAAAAAACTGTAACAGAAAATTGTAAAATATACGGGTTCTCCCATTTAAAAATAAACATATTGTTCGTATACCTCAGAAACATCGAAAATATAAATTTAAAATCGCTGGTCCATCTAATATACATTTTTGTTATTGTATCTCACGGGGTGTCAAAGATATCTTCATGTTTCCATACTTTACGCGCGCACTGAATAATAAGTACAAAGAAATGTAGAATAAAGCATCAAAAAATCTATAAATTTTTTTCAGAACAAGTTAAAAATCTTAATAAAAATTAAATCATATTATAAAAAAACTACCTCATTGAAAAGGCATTTTACTCACTAAAAGAATTTTTTGATGACAAGAAAAAAGACCTTGTCTCAAGTGCAATATGTCTTCTACCTCTCAATTTAAAAAAATGTTTTTGAATTGTGTTTTATTCTTATTCTTTTTCTCTTAGTCTTTTGCCTAGTGCTTAGTATTTAGTAATACATTTTGTAGTAGTAATAGTCATAAGATATCCAATTATCTATGCATTTAGTCTAAATTAGAAATGAAAGGACCTTGACACTGTACCACGCCACTTGTGGCCTATTGTGAAAGCATTCTTCTATTGGAATACAAAAATTGTGGCTAAAAGTTTCAATGCAAATTTTGCATTGAAATGGTTTTTCCCCTATATGAATTTTCTCATGACTCGTAAGATACCTCTTTTGGTTGGAGGATTTCAAACAAATTTTGCATTGAAATGGTTTTTCTTCCGTATGAATTATCTCGTAATGCGTGAGGTCCTCCTTTCGGGAAAACGATTTTGAGCAAATTTTGCAATGAAATAGTTTTTCACCTGTATGAAGTCTCATATGTACCGTGAGATTCGAAAGTCGGTTAAATGATTTATCACAAATTTTGCAGTGAAATAGTTTTTCACCTGTATGAATTATCTCATGACTCGTAAGATGCTCCTTTTGGTTAAAGGATTTCAAACAAATTTTGCATTGAAATGGTTTTTCACCTGTATGAATTCTCTCATGTTTCGTAAGATTTGCCATGTGGTTAAACGATTTCAAACAAATTTTGCATTGAAATGGTTTTTCCCCTGTATGAATTCCTTCATGATACAACAATGAGTCTTTTGCTCTAAAACTCTTCGAACATATTTTGCATTGAAATGTTTTTTTTCCCAGTATGAGTTCTCTCATGATGATCATTGTCTTTTTCCACAGCTGTTTCATTCTCTTCTCTATTTTGTTGAGGCATTGTTTCAAAATAAAAAAAAAATGGGAGAAATTACGAGAATTTTCTAAATAAAATCTTTATACAAAGTTGGATCCAGGAATAGGAATATTTACAAAATACACATTGAGAATACAATATGACACTATGAAAAAACTAATCGACATGGAGCAAAATTACAACTTGCTATTAGAAAAATATTGATACAACAATCACTCTTCGAGATAGATGAATTCTTTAACTTAAACCTTTAGATAGTCGCAGTTCCACATACTTGGGAGCTCATTCATAACCCTTGACGAACTTGTATGACTATAACCAATTTTCTCAATAGCTCCATAATATGTAACATTGTCTTCATTCATTTACTTATTTTCACACATACTGAATTCTGTCCATTATTCAACCTTGCCTATTTACCACACTTTGTATCATTTGTATAATGTATATGTAAATGTATATGTATATGACGTATCTTAGACAATATCTATCTATTTTTATATATATTTTAATATTGTTACCCACCTATTTAGTTACAACCTAACTGTATGAGCATAATCTCAGATTATTTTTATAATTTTATTATTTTTATAATTTTTACAAACCTATTACTCTGTACCTGAGCTTTGTCTTTAAGAATTTCATTCTTTGACAATAAAGCATATCTTGATTGATTGATAGAAAAATTTGAAGCCCAAAACAAAGTCAATGAGGAGCTTAAGAGGGAATTGAATATGGTCACAAATAAGCTAAATTATGAAGTGATTAGAAACCAACAAAGTAAACTGAACCAAAATCTCATAATAATGGCAATCCCAAAAATACACATTAACGATGATACAGAGGGAATCATAAATAATATAGGAAAATATAAAATAACATAGGTAAATACCAATGTTAGATTGGGTAGAGGTGAAAAGGAAAAGGAACCCAAGGGGAATTTTTTGAACAAGATAAGGAGGCAATGAATAAAGCAAAAAAGGCAAAAAAAATCACAACTCAAGATATTGGTCTGGATGGCCCTCAATATGATATCTATATAATCAGGACCTAACTACACCGAATTTACACATTTACATTTCGTGCGGCGAGCCTACTGCGGTGGACACCATATTCGGTTGGGTTGTTATAGGTAAAGTGAATCATTCGCCCCTTTCTCCAAGGTTGTCAAATTCATTTCTGACCTCTACTGATTTTTCTTTCTATTTCTATTAAACGTTTTTGGGAACTGGAACCCACTTCCCATTCTAAGGCTCCAGAAGATATTTTAGCAGAGAAACATTCTCGCGCACCACCTCTGGTCGCTTTAAATAGGCGAGATCACCAATTTCTGGGAAAAATGTCCAGAACGATGAGAAAAGAGGTTAGATTTTTTTTAATTTTTTTTTTTCGAAATAGTTTTTCAAAATTCAAATAAATGCTCTTGTTTGAACACTGCAAAAACCGCGCCAGGAAGTGACGTAACAAGTTCAGATCTATTGCCGATTGCTGACAGCGCAAAATAATTACAGAGTTGTCAAGCGTTATTCATAATATTTCTTTACAATGTGAGCAGGCCGAAAAAATTATGATATAGCACTCGGTATACATACATATCATTCAAGAATAACTAAATCAAGAGCAACTATCAAATGAGGAGTCTTCATTTCAATATAACATATGCTGACACAAGTTCTGATTCATTCATAGGATGAAACAGAATAACATTTCCTCAGAAGTTCCGCAAAATAGTACACCGGCAATTCGCGGAGAGTTCCAGGAATTACGTCGTTGCCAAGCGTTATTCATAATATTTCTTGACAATAAGAGCAGGCCAAAAAAATAATGACATAGCACTCGGTATACATACATATTATTCAAGAATAACTAAATCAAGGACAGCTATCAAATACGAAGTCTTTATTTCAATATGACATGCTGACATAAGTTCTGATTTATTCATAGGATGAAAGATAATAACGTTTTCTCAGAATTTCCGCAAAATAGTGACAATAACGCTGTGTTTGGATGTCTCACTGAATTCGAGGGTTTTAGAGCAGCGTTTATTTGAATATTACACAACATCTTCTAGGAAAAACTAAGTATATATTAGTATATCGTACAACGAGCACGGAATGACATACATTCCCTACGAGTATGAAAGTTTGCAGCACGAGCTGCAAGCGAGTGCTGCAAATCATACGAGTAGGAAATGGTCATTCCGTGCGAGTTTTACACTATACTTTTTCTACGACTGTTATAATATACAGTGTAAGTAAAAAACAACAAACATGAGAAATGTACTTTTAATAATTAATTGAAAAAAATAACGTACTAGGTAAATGTGTTAAGCACCTACTACAATAATCGCGAAAAAATATCTTCTCATTTGTTATCAACAATATTCAATGTTACATTGGTACAATTATTAAAAACAAATTTTGGGGAAATATAATCCGTTTTTTTAAGGGAAAAGTTGACATTATTAACATGTTCTGTAACTGACGTCGATGGAAGGTCTGACAACTTATTGATCGACCCTAATATTTTATTGGCTATGTTATTTCGACTAGTCAGGGACTCTTCGATGTAACCCTCAGCTACTGTTGTAGAGCGCCAGCCACCATGCCGTTTTAATGTCGTTATATCTTCGCCACTATCTATCAATATTGTAGCTGAAGATTGGCGGAAACAGTGGCCGGTGTATAACTCAGGATTCGGAAGTTTTAAGTATGAAGCAAAATTTGTTTTCCCATAGTTCCTATTTTATTTATTCCAATTTTTTGGATGGTGCATTTTCCTTTCTGATAATTTAGAAAAAAATAAGCATCGTTGACATCACTTGGTCACAAATTCCAATATTTTTTCACAATGTTAGCATATTCTCCCGTTGCAGTAAATTTTCGAGAAGTTTTTGTTTTAGTGTTCGGAATGTGGACCAAAACTGCGACACTTAAATCTTCAAAATCGTGAATTTTCATTTTGTACATCTCATCTCTCCTACAAGCACTCATAATTCCCATAATAAGTACAACCTGCAATAAAAAAATATAAATAAATTATAATTAATTAACTGATTATTGTGGAACTTACTTTTGCTACAAGGTATTCGTTGTCTGGGGCTTCTATGATGAACGTATCAATCTCCTTCGTTGTGAAAACTTTAGATTTTTTTGCTTTGTATCCATCTGATTTCCGCTTTAGAAATGCTCTCAATTTGGAATATTTACTGATATCCACGCCATTATTAATACTGAGCATGGTTTTTAACATGCTATAGTGTGCCCATAAAGTGGAAGATTTAAATGTATTTGATATATTTCCAAAGTAAGCCATCAGAACATTATCTGAACGAGAACTAGTTTTCTGTTCTTTGCACTAGTCCATGAATAGGGTATACGAAACTGTGTATTTTTCTTTAGATTTTTCAGGAACTAAATTTAATGAAGCGTTATTTGCTGCCTCCATAACACTTGGCAGTGTTAAACTTCTTTCACTGTCACTACTTTCCATGCTGAACTAATTTCGAAATACCTTTATAATATCGTTCTGTCAAAGAAATATTGAATTGTCACTTATGTTTGTGATTATATTGTCTGTATGGTTACGGCAATGTTACCTGGTTACGGCATCTTTTGTTTTATTTACTCCACGCCTCTTTTGTCGTGACGAAGATTGCGAAAATTTACCCCAGCAACTAGTGCATAATGAAAAGGAGTATTAGAATGTACTACATTTAGAAATCATCATTGAACATACAATAAAGGTATTTTGTGACAGTCGTAGAAAAAATATTTTCTATCACTATATTTCAACATCAAGCACATATGAAGCAAATTTGTGATTTGTGTTCTCGCCTATTGCAACTTCCATTTAAGATCCCGAATCCTATTTTCATGGGTTCACGTGATGTAGCCCTTAGAAGGTTTCTTACATTAGAAAGAAGATTATTAAAAGATCCCGAATTGTGTACTCAGTACAAAGATTATATGCGAGATTATTTGGATTCTCAAGATTTGGAAATTGTCCCTCCTACACAATTGAATCTTCCTTCATATTATATATCTCATTTGTGTGTGGTTAGACCTGAAAGTAAGAGTACTAAGCTTCGCGTGGTATTTGATGCTTCCAGTCGTTGTTTGAACAACATGTCTTTAAATCAAACTCTTTCGACCGGCACAAAATTGCAATAGGATATTGTTGCGATTTTGTTAAGGTTCAGGTTACATCCCATCGCTTTCACTGCCGACTTGAGAAAAATGTTTAGACATATCCTGATTTGTGAAGGACACCGGGATTTTCAACTAGTGTTGTGGCGTTTTTCGAAAGACGACCTTGTACAATACTATAGACTTTGAATAGTCGTTTTTGGAGTAAGTTGCTCTCTATTCCAAGCTCTCAAGGTGATTAAACAACTCGCTTCTGAATACAGATCTCAGTATCCAATGGCGGCGCAAGTTCTTTATAATGATATGTTTGTTGATGATATAGTTTCAAGTTCTGAAACCGTATCTGAAGCTCTTGCTACTCAAAATGAATTAATTTCGATATTTCATGAAGCAGGTTTCGAATTACGAAAGTGGGCCTGTAAAAACCAGGGTTGCCAACAGGTCGTGGAAGATTTAAATGTATTTCCTCACAATTTTTTTTGGGTTTACTTACAAATTACTCACAACTACAAAATATCAAAATCAAGACAGATTTTACATATACAAAAAATACAAAAACAAGGAAAGTGTAATTTTAGATTATTGGTTTCGTGCACGTTTGACAGATGGTTGACATTGGAGGTAAAACAACCTTACTTTTCCGATTTGTTTATGTTAGAGAATTGAACATTTTTACCTATTTCAAAAATAATTCAGTAGTTGGATTACATGTGTTATTGTTTAATTCGTAGATGATCATGCCATCATATTGTTCTGTTGTGAAATGCAATAACAATGCATGAAAAGACGGCCGAATACGATTTTTCAGGTAAATTGTACATGTTTGTATTTTTGACCCTGTTATCAGAATTCCATCTGCTGTTGTAAGACATAGAAAACATTGTGAAATCTCCCAGAGAAGGCAAGCAGCCTGGATACATGCCATCAAACGCTAAGATGGTCTGATAAGTTAACGAAATATGGTAGAGTTTGTTCCAGACATTTTCACTCTGGTAAAGGAAATATGTTGAATCTATCTAATTTATTTATAATATATTTCAGTGAGTCATGAAGAGATGGCCACGATAAAAATAATATTTAATTTGGCACATTTTAATAAACACGACTTCCTAATATTGTAGGAGAGCCAGCTTCCTTGAGGAAAGAAACCCATCCCGATTGGGTACCATCCATTAATATGGGATATGAAATCAATCATGGCAATAGCCATGTATGTGATAGATATAAAAAATTACAGGTATTTCATATGGATAAATTGGATATGGTGGTCTGCTGAGGATTTGCTAACCCAAGGATGGAATTTTTCTTTGCATTTTTTTAAAGATGGATTTTTGAACGAAGTTCCTTTACGCTTGTGGTAGGTAGGTGTGGACTGGTAGAAATCGTCACTTAAGAAAAACTCGTTATACCCCCTCATTAGGGTATGTTGTACCAATTTATTCAATAAGCTGGGTGCCGAATGAAGTCCAAAGAAGGAATTTATTTGATGAATTATATTTTCACATTCTAACTTGAAATTCATTGTAGAATATTTGGCTTGCCTTTTTTATGAAATAAATAATTCAATTATTATAAATGTTTTATTTTCAATAATTATGCATACCTATAATCAACATGATTTTCATCACAAGAACTAATATAACTAATACATAGACAGCCATCGCACACAACATGCCATCGATATTCAATAACTATATTATACAACAATAAAGAAATCATATTTCCAAGATTATTTGGTAAACTATAAAATGAAAAAACATTAAACTAAAAAGGAAAAAAAAATACTGAAGATGCCCCTGGCCAGGGTGAAACACCTATAACACTAATTTAAGTTTGATTTCAAAAAAAGAATCCCAGTCCCAAGAACTTCCTACCAAAAATATATATGTATATAGATAGGATTGTCGGAAGAGGACAAATAACAAACTTTCTAATTATTGGCCAGCTTTTCATTTATTTACGTATAAACTTCATCAGAGACTAAAAGGACAACTAGTTGTAAGGATGTAAGAGAAAGGAATTTTAAAACAGTTGAAATAAGGGCAAGTTAATTAGTCATCAGTATACCTACAAAATATGGAAACAAATTTATTTCCCCATAAAGTTGTTTAAAACAGAAATTTAACAGAATTTTTAAACAATGATACCGCAACTAGAATCTCATGTGAAAAACAATACTAACATATATTTGAATGTGCACGTATGTATAAAAACACATAGTTTCCAAAAATGGTTTCACGTGATATGAAAGGACACATTCGCAACAGGGTCTTACGATGAGGAAACAACACTACATGTCGTAAAAACAATTGTCAACTGGGTGTGATGAGACTGCAGGGCTCAGCTGGCTTATTAGTTGGTGGCATCCAAAATGCTTTTCTACCTATCGATGTAACTTCCTCCTGTTTTCGCATTATAAGTTATCAGTATTAACATATATTCTTTTCCCCCATCCACAAGTTGCTAGATTGTAGGCTTCTAAACTTTTATATGCTTTCATTTCAGTCATTGTGAAAGCACTCTTCGTTTCCACTAAATAATTTACTATATCAGGATACATTATTTTGGGAAAAAGTTAAATATCTGTTGATAATTCTTCAGTTTTCAGAAGATAGGGATCAATGCCCAATACTGCAATTTTCTCTTTATACCGTTCTCGGTGAACATCATCTAAACTTGAATAATATTTTGTCAGGTCCATTATCACAATATTTCACTCGAAACACAATAAAAACAGTAAAAATGTCGAATAAACCTTCTTTACAAAAGTAAACAAAGCCAAAATGTGAGGTTGTTTTACCTCCAATGTCAACCATCTGTCAAATCTGCACGAAACCAATAAACTGGTTAATGTTTCCCCTTTTTCTACAGAATAAATTTAACCTTGTCGTTTCATCTGACATCTGTCAAAAACTAAGGTTAACTAAACGACTAAGGGTGGGTATTATAAAACTATTTCGACAGATAACTAGAAGTTAACTTGTGGATGACGTCACATGTTATAGTTAACTCCAAAATGTAGCAGTTAACTTTATCGGGTGGAACGGGTGTCGGTTAAAGTTAACTTTGTAGAAAATGGTGGTTTTCGATCGTCGACAATTCTCCTGCTCCTGTCAATATTGCATATGAGTCATATAACCTCAATTTTTCTTTTTTGATTTTTCGTTTTCGCAAAATGTTAGCAAACGATATCCACGTTATTTTTGAGGAACTTTTAACCAATGATGAAGAAGATGCTGTGAATATTGTTGAAGCCCCTCGGCGACAAAGGATATTTAGGAATCGGTTAGACCATTTCACCTTGTGGAACGAAACATAATTTAAAAATCTATTTCGACCATCAAGAGAGTCTGTACGCTTGTTAATGGGGCACATTGAAGCAAATTTACAAAGATCAACTAATAGGTCAGCATTTCTAGTACCTATTTTAATTATTGTAGAATTATAAATATTTTTATTTTTAGAAATCATCCTCTATCGCCAGTAACACAAGTGTTGATTACACTCAGATTTTATGCAACTGGTTCATTCTTGGTAGTTGCTGGAGATTTTGGGGGTATTCACTAGCAGTGTTATTAGAAAGGTCACAAGGGAAATTGCATTGTTATCGTCGAATGTTCGAATTAAAAATAAAACTAACAAACACAGTTTTTTTATTTCATTTGAAACACAACAAGATGGTGTGAAAATGTGTCGTTATCACCTAGATAAACATAGTCTTTTTCCATACTGTATGAATAATCTTCGGTATGTCGAATAATATCTCTCTTTTCTCTTCTTAAGTCTCTTTTTTTTCTTCTCAACTCTCTTCGAAGGTTCTCTTTTTCACTTTTTTTCTTGGCCACACACACAATAGTCAACAGAATATCGTCCCATCGTCTGTCTAAAAACTTGCTCAATCCTAGATTAGTCTGCACCAGAACGTTACGTTAATTTTCCAATAGAAAAATTGTAGGTTACCTTTTTGCCTTCTTCTTCTTCTTTTTATTTAAAAATAGGTACCTTTATAAAACTGACATTTTGAAGCTCAAGTTAACTTGACTGATAAAATTAAAGTTAACTTCAAAACATATTTATAATACCGGCCCTAAGGGTGGGTATTATAAAACTATTTCGACAGATAACTAGAAGTTAACTTGTGGATGACGTGACATGAGTTAACTTCAAAATGTAGCAGTTAACTTTATCGGGTGGAACGGGTGTCGGTTAAAGTTAACTTTGTAGAAAATGGTGGTTTTCGATCGTCGACAATTCTCCTGCTCCTGTCAATATTGCATATGATATGAGTCATATAACCTCAATTTTATTGTTTTGATTTTTCGTTTTCGCAAAATGTTAGCAAACGATATCCACGTTATTTTTGAGGAACTTTTGACCGATGATGAAGAAGATGCTGTGAATATTGTTGAAGCCCCTCGGCGACAAAGGATATTTAGGAATCGGTTAGACCATTTCACCTTGTGGAAGGAAACATAATTTAAAAACCGATTTCGACTATCAAGAGAGTCTGTACGCTTGTTAATGGGGCACATTGAAGCAAATTTACAAAGACCAACTAATAGGTCAGCATTTCTAGTACCTATTTTAATTATTGTAGAATTATACATATTTTTAGAAATCATCCTCTATCGCAAGTGTTGATTACACTCAGATTTTATGCAACTGGTTCAGTCTTGGTAGTTGCTGCAGATTTTGGAGGTATTCACAAGTCAACTGCTAGCAGTGTTATTAGAAAGGTCACAGGGGAAATTGCATTGTATCGTCTATTTACATAACAATGCCAGACTTTTTGTGTAGTGTTATTGTGGTGTATTTAAATCTTAAGACAATATTATTTGCGAAAAACTCTCTTTGAAGTACACAAAGTATGCTCTAAATTGCTTGCAAAAAAATCTTTTTCGGAGTTTCTGTACAGCTTAGTGAAGTCATCGGGAATTATTTTGAAGAAATGTTACACATTATTATTTGTGAATGTTCGAATTTAAAATAAAACTAACAAAAACAGTTTTTTTATTTCATTTAAAGCAAACAAGATGATGTGAAAATGTGTCCTTATCACCTAGATAAACATATATAGTCACTCTTTTTCCATACTGTATGAATAATCTTCGGTATGTCGAATAATATCTCTTTTTTCTCTTCTTGAGTCTCTTTTTTTTTCTTCTCAACTCTCTTCAAAGGTTCTCTTTTTCACTTTTTTTCTTGGCCACACACACAATAGTCAACATAACATTCACCAGGTAAACCAGAATTTCATTGAATGTCAACAATCACAAGAGATTCGACAAGTTTTAAGTGTACAATGGCTAAAATCATATAAACATTAATGATTCGAAAAGTAAACAATGTGTCATCACCTAGATATACATGTTGTAGTGATATTCACTAAAATGACTTTTTAAAAATAAACTTTATTTTATACTTTGGTTACAAAAAATGATTTTAAATATGACAACGATTCGAAGTGCAAAATGGAAGTTTGAGATAGAAGTGACGCTCTTTGGTTCTTGGGATCCTCTTATAGATGCGATGGTGCTGACTCAGAACTGCGCCTTGTTTACGGCTTCTGGAGCCCAGGTGGATAAATGCTGACTTGGCTTTGTCCTATTTGCTCTTGCAACAATGTTGCAACTGCGTGTGGAATTACTGCGTAGAATGCCTGGATTTTTGGATATAACATACATTTATAGCCACTCTTTTTCCATACTGTATGAATAATTTTCGGTATGTTGAATATATCCCTTTTTTCTCTTCTTAACTCTATTTGCTTTCCTCACAACTCTCTATGAAGGTTCTCTTTTTCACTTTTATATTGCCCACAGACGATACAGGAGGATTTTGGGACGGGACTGGATTCTTCTTCAAGAGCCCATCGTCTGTCTAAAAACGCGCTCAATCCTAGATTATTCTGCACCAGAACATTACGTTAATTTTCTCATGGAAAATGATGAAAACTTATTCCAGTACAACGGGATCGTTTTGCCAAGAGAAAAATTGTAGGTTACCTTTTTGCCTTCTTCTTCTTTTTATTTAAAAAATGGTACTTTTATAAAACTGACATTTTGAAGCTCAAGTTAACTTGACTGATAAAATTAAAGTTAACTTCAAACATATTTATAATACCGGCCCTAAGGGTGGGTATTATAAAACTATTTCGACAGATAACTAGAAGTTAACTTGTGGATGACGTCACATGTTATAGTTAACTTCAAAATGTAGCAGTTAACTTTATCGGGTGGAACGGGTGTCGGTTAAAGTTAACTTTGTAGAAAATTGTGGTTTTCGATCGTCGACAATTCTCCTGCTCCTGTCAATATTGCATATGAGTCATATAACCTCAATTTTATTGTTTTGATTTTTCGTTTTCGCAAAATGTTAGCAAACGATATCCACGTTATTTTTGAGAAACTTTTAACCGATGATGCTGTGAATATTGTTGAAGCCCCTCGGCGACAAAGGATATTTAGGAATCGGTAGACCATTTCACCTTGTGGAACGAAACATAATTTAAAAACCGATTTCGACCATCAAGAGAGTCTGTACGCTTGTTAATGGGGCACATTGAAGCAAATTTACAAAGCCCAACTAATAGGTCAGCATTTCTAGTACCTACCTATTTAATTTATTGTAGAATTATAAATATTTTTATTTTTAGAAATCATCCTCTATCGCCAGTAACACAAGTGTTGATTACACTCAGATTTTATGCAACTGGTAGTTGCTGGAGATTTTGGGGGTATTCAGAAGTCAACTGCTAGCAGTGTTATTAGAAAGGTCACAGGAGAAATTGCATTGTTATCGTCGAATGTTTGAATTAAAAATAAAACTAACAAAAACAGTTTTTTTATTTCATTTAAAACAAACAAGATGGTGTGAAAATGTCTCCTTATCACCTAGATAAACATATAGTCTTTTTCCATACTCTCTTTTTTTTTCTTCACAACTCTCTTCAATGGTTCTTTTTCACTTTTTTTCTTGGCCACACACACAATAGTCAACAGAATATTCACCAGGTAAACCAGAATTTCATTGAATGTCAACAATCACAAGAGATTCGACAAGTTTTAAGTGTACAACGGCTAAAATCATATAAACATTAATGTCTCGAAAAGTAAATAATGTGTCATCACCTAGATATACATTTATAGCCACTCTTTTTCCATACTGTATGAATAATTTTCATTATTATGTTGAATAATCTCTCTTTTTTCTCTTCTTAACTCTATTTTCTTTTCCTCACAACTCTCTTTGAAGGTTCTCTTTTTCACTTTTATCTTGCCCACAGACGATACAGGAGGATTTTGGGAAGGGATTCTTCTTCAAAAGAGCCCATCGTCTGTCTAAAAACTCGCTCAATCCTAGATTAGTCTGCACCAGAACGTTACGTTAATTTTCTCATGGAAAATGATGAAAACTTATTCCAGTTCAACGGGATCGTTTTGCCAAGAGAAAAATTGTAGGTTACTTTTTGCCTTCTTCTTCTTCTTTTTATTTAAAAAATGGTACCTTTATAAAACTGACATTTTGAAGCTCAAGTTAACTTGACTGATAAAATTAAAGTTAACTTCAAAACATATTTATAATACCGGCCCTAAGGGTGGGTATTATAAAACTATTTCGACAGATAACTAGAAGTTAACTTGTGGATGACGTGACATGAGTTAACTTCAAAATGTAGCAGTTAACTTTATCGGGTGGAACGGGTGTCGGTTAAAGTTAACTTTGTAGAAAATGGTGGTTTTCGATCGTCGACAATTCTCCTGCTCCTGTCAATATTGCATATGATGGTCATATAACCTCAATTTTATTGTTTTGATTTTTCGTTTTCGCAAAATGTTAGCAAACGATATCCACGTTATTTTTGAGGAACTTTTAACCGATGATGAAGAAGATGCTGTGAATATTGTTGAAGCCCCTCGGCGACAAAGGATATTTAGGAATCGGTTAGACCATTTCACCTTGTGGAACAAAACAGAATTTAAAAGCCGATTTTGACCATCAAGAGAGTCTGTACGCTTGTTAATGAGGCACATTGAAGCAAATTTACAAAGACCAACTAATAGGTCAGCATTTCTAGTACCTATTTTAATTATTGTAGAATTATAAATATTTTTATTTTTAGAAATTATCCTCTATCGCCAGTAACACAAGTGTTGATTACACTCAGATTTTATGCAACTGGTTCACTCTTGGTAGTTGCTGGAGATTTTGGGGGTATTCACAAGTCAACTGCTAGCAGTGTTATTAGAAAGGTCACAGGGGAAATTGCATTGTTATCGTCGAATGTTCGAATTAAAAATAAAACTAACAAAAACAGTTTTTTTATTCCATTTAAAACGAACAAGATGGTGTGAAAATGTGTCCTTATCACCTAGATAAACATATAGTCTTTTTCCGTACTGTATGAATAATCTTCGGTATGTCGAATATTATCTCTTTTTTCTCTTCTTAAGTCTCTTTTTTTTGTTCTCAACTCTCTTCGAAGGTTCTCTTTTTTACTTTTTTTCTTGGCCACACACACAATAGTCAACAGAATATTCACCAGGTAAACCAGAATTTCATTGAATGTCAACAATCACAAGAGATTCGACAAGTTTTAAGTGTACAATGGCTAAAATCATATAAACATCAATGTTTCGAAAAGTAAACAATGTGTCACCACCTAGATATACATTTATAGCCACCCTTTTTCCATACTGTATGAATAATTTTCGGTATATTGAATAATCTCTCTTTTTTCTCTCCTTAACTCTATTTTCTTTCCTCACAACTCACTATTATCTTGCCCACAGACGATACAGGAGGATTTTGGGAAGTGACTGGATTCTTCTTCAAGAGCCCATCGTCTGTCTAAAAACGAGTAAAAACTCGCTCAATCCTAGATTAGTCTGCACCAGAACGTTACGTTAATTTTCTCATGGAAAATGATGAAAACTTATTCCAGTTCAACGGGATCGTTTTGCCAAGTGAAAAATTGTAGGTTACCTTGTTGCCTTCTTCTTCTTTTTATTAAAAAAATGGTACCTTTATACAACTGACATTTTGAAGTTCAAGTTAACTTGACTGATAAAATTAAAGTTAACTTCAAAACATATTTATAATACCGGCCCTAAACCTGTTTTTGACAGAACACGAGGTCCGAGTTGAGATCTTTGTTGTAGTGCAAGGTCATTAAATAATGTCCTTGGGTATAGTGTAGGGCACTGGCTTGACAGTTGACAATACAAAAACATAAAAAATAATTGAACTGATTGAAGTTTCCCTTTCTCTCTCTAGTGTTATGGTCCTTGCTTCCGTTTGGCGCATTTGGCATTCGATCAAATGATTGAAGTTTATTCATTTAATAAGAGCAATGCTCGTTAAACATCGATAGTATCGATATTTCCTTAAAAAATATCGATAATTATTATTTCAAATTCAAGTAGAATCGAGGTTATGATTGTTTGTCTGAAATTTATTGGAATTATTTTTCCAGCTTTCGAAATGAAAATCATTGTATAGATGTAGTTTGTCACTTCAAATTCACAATCTATTGTCTATCGATTAAGAAGTAGGTGAAAAAGGGAGTAAATTGTATTAAAACAACTGTGACCAACCAAGAAATTAGACCATAGCCACTCTCTATTGGCGTTTGGTTCGGTTAGCGGTTGACGTTAAAATGGCATTGTTGTTTTTTGATTGGCTGAGTTAGTGAGTTGTCATCCACCGGCCAATCAGAAAACGACGATGTCATTTTAAAGTCAACCGCTACCAGAACCAAACGCCAATCGAGAGCGGCTCATGTTGAAGTTTCAGTGGCGGCGGGTATAATTCATATCAATATTATGCACTTTGAATGTTCGCTGACCTCTGTTAGCTCACAATTTACTCACAACTGGCCATTACTCACGAAATTACTCACAGACCATGAAATTCCTCACAAATGTGAGTAATAACTCACAAATTGGCAACCTTGGTAATAACCCTTCCGTGATATCTCATTTACCCCCTGATCATTTACAATCTAATCCCCTCTCCTTCAACTCAGACTACGATACAAATTCTAGGCCTACCGTGGATTCCTTCATCTGATGTTTTCACGTATAAAGTACAGTCAATTGAAAAATCTTGCACGAAACGCAAAGTTTTAAGTCAATTAGCCCGTATTTATGATCCAAATGGTTTTCTCTTACCACTCACCCTTCGGTTGAAAGTACTGTCAAAGAGTAGAGTATTGTTCTAGGAACAAGATCCCTCACAGAACAGTTGGCGCGAAAATGAGATGAAATCCGTGAAATTTACTACAATGTTTACATCTGTCAAAAATCAGATGACTGCCCGATTTTTCTTGAAAATCTGGTGATTTTTCCAAAGTGATTTCTTTGTAAACGGCCTTTTTTGGATCATGCATAGACCTTATAATAATGTCTATGGGATCATGGAAACTTCCACGAAGGAAAGGTAGAAAAGTGGACCAAGCCATTCACTGCCCATCTCTGCCATGGACGTATAAATATATATTATTTATACGTCCATGATCTCTGCCGGACTATGACCTCTCTAACAATCTTCTGAGCTGAACAAAATCAGAGAGTTCATTGTAGATATCTTAAAATATGTTGATTAAGTTGAGAAATCGATGAATCCTGGTCTGGACAGTCTAGGCTGCTTCCAGCTATCTTAGAATGACTTATCCGGAAAAGGTGAGCCCTACTAACAAAGGCGAGTAGAGAAAACAATCTAAATCAGTTTTCCTTTTATTTTTCAGTAACACCCCGCATGAGTTAATCGGAGGAGGGGGATCTAAACCAAGAAGTTGGTCGAAGAACAAGGCCCACTGTCAAGATCGATAAGGTTAATGACTATTATTAGTATACATATAACTTTTTAATAGACACATGAATTTCACAAGTAAGCGTGGATTTTTCATTCTACGAAGATACCTTGATTTTGGCTAGTGAATTCCGAACCATCACAGAGGGTTCCATGGCTCTTTAGAAAAAAATATCCACTATATTTAGAATTTTCCATCTCCAAATAAAATATACTTATAGTCAGAAGATTGTCATCTCATGGGCAAATGAAAGGTAGTTCAGAGAAGATACAAATTAATTCATACATATATGAGCCATTTTACTATGAAGATAATTTGAGTTCTTGCAGGAAGATAGTCGTGTGTTCTGCCAAAATAGTGAACATCTCTCAATTTGCCCAAAAGCTGAGACGCTATCAGTTTTCACAATTTGGGTTATTTCACTTAGATAGGACTCGAACCAATTGAAGCTTCGTCCTCTGAAGCTGTAGAGATGAAGCTTACGTAACAGTCAAAAGCTTTAGATATATCACAAAACACTGCATCGCTCACTTCATTCAGACTAGAATATAGATTTTTCAGAAAGCGAATTTATTTATTGAAATTATTCATTGAATTTTAGATCTTTAGCAACTCTGCTAGACATACTAGAATTAGACCGTTTTAAAAGTTAGGTTCCGTTTTCTCCCTGGAAAACTTAGGGCAAAGTTTTGCCGCTGTCATAGTGACAAAAACACAGTTCTTTATGGGATTTTTTGTGTATGCATTAACTTGTTTAGTATATAAATCACTACACTCAACAATAACCTGTTTTCATCACATTTTCGTCAATCCTAGCGAAGTATCCATGGAATAGATAGCTTGTCATGAAGGACTTAGCAAGAACCATAAAAAATGTAATAATGTATTTATCTGAAACCGAAGTTTGAATAGTTACAATCTAATGTAGACCTTTTTGGTTTGATCGTCAATTGCAGATTCAGTGATCCAGTCCTTTTTGAGAATTTCATAATTCAATATAAATAAATTGACCAAACCTAACCAACCATAATCATATATCCATCGTCAATAAGTGAAACTCTTCGACGCATTCTCAAGACTAAAACAATCATTTATAAATCATGAAATGTTGAAATTTCATGCCTATATAAATGAGAACATATTCTCCTAATATTTCATCCCATTCGAAAACCTTGATATTTCCTACATTTTTTTAATACGAAAACACCCGAAGGTCCGAAACGTTTCCTCGTGTACGATCCCCGACACTTGATGTCACATGACAGGTTTTCCTGACTCCTAATTGGCTAAGCCCAATCTAAACCAAACTCTGATTTTATGAATGAAATCAAAAGTGACAGCATTTGGAGGATTTTGATACGATTTTACTATTTCATTCATGAATAGAGTTAGTGATTTCTCTTGTTACTACTCTACTCTTTGGTAGAGCACCTAAGCGGCATGATAACTATGGGGAAAGCCGTGAGTAACAGAGAGGGATAGACATATACGTGTGTTAGAAAGAGAGCGACGGAGTTCCCGGCGAGAACATTAGAGGACGCTGGGTTGGTGGAGACCGCGTTGAAACATTCAGAGGCGCCACCATTGAACACCAGAGGGCGTTAGTAATGGGGAAAAATGTATGGTTACAACGATGGGGAAAATCAATGTGTAAGAGAGAGTCAGACAGGAAAAGAATGTGTTAGATGATCTCGTTGGGTTTTACAATTTTGTAAGTCAGGTTGGCCGAGCGGTCTAAGGCGTTGGTTTTTGAACCTGTTTCTCAAACAGGATCGAATCCCACACCTGACAAATTTTTCATGGGTTTTACGAACAATTCTGAAATAAAAACTCTTCAGTTGTAAAAATGTTTATTGAATTAGTTGGGTAGTATATTTTGGAGCCATTTGTACATAGTACACATTATAAATACTGCAATTGAATGAACGACCTTTGAGATGGTTCATACAAGGGACATTGTCTGCGAAAACAGGAACCTGCCATGATGTGTTGTCATATTCTTTCAAATTCACCCCTCTTGCCTTGTAGTTCAACTGTTGTAGCTTATTCACCAAGAAATCTTTCTTTTGATGACCTCGTAAATGAATAACATATGCATCATATAATTTTTTTTTGATAACTCACGGAACGTTTGTCTTCTTTACTCAGAGAAGTAAAGGGCTTATCAGATAGTAGTAAAAAAATACTGCATTGTGCTCCAATCCTAATGGCAATTCCTTCAGGACAAAAGCGTTGTTCGATAACGAATCTTGGATATCTACGAATGCTACTCTCTTGATGGTTCTCAATTAACTGATTGAAAACAGAACTAATTCCGGTTTTTGATGGTTTCACTGAGTGGGAGATATTCGATGATAGTATCATGTATGATGATGCGATAAGCTCGAGTATTGGCAGGAAAACCTTTAGATGATTCTATTTCCAGTTTAATATCAACGCTGGAACTCTCAATGCTCTCGTCCCTTCTTGAACAATCAATAACAGACAAAGCTCTTTCTACAAATTCAGAATATTTCAATAGCGAACTGAGCTGAAGGCTATCAAACATAACATCATAACCATCGGCCTAGTTGATTGTTATTTTAATAACATCATTGTTTCTGAAGGACTCAAGAATCAAATAATGTTACTTTTATTAATAGTCAAAACCATAACTTTCTTTCAGTTCCAACCGAATTATGATTTCTTCATTTTGGAAATTTTGATCGAGTACTTCAAGAGTGATATTGTTTATTTCGTCTCTGAGATGCTTTTGTATCAACTTTTCAATATCTTCAATTTCGTAAGCTCCAACAGGTATATCAATACTTTTCATTTTTGATTTATCAGCGTTTTCGTAATAGTAAAACTTTGTGTCTTTCTCAATGTTTGGGTTACTATTATATGAATGAAAACTCAGTAAAGCCAAACTATATTCTGAATCAGGGTCCAATTGTATTGGTGGTGAAATCAATAGAGAGCGTCGAAGAACGACTTATTAGTGTTTATATCATAGACATGACTGATTGAAATGGAACAATATTTCAAAGGATAGTTTATTGGAATCCATAAGATATGCTAAACATAAATGTCCACAATCAGTTTGATTGTACGTCTGATAAACATTATCATTGTAAAATATTTTTACGTTACCCAAGTAACTAACTAGTTCCTTTGGAGGCCGGAGGTTTCCGAAACTATATAGTCCACAGTGTCATCAACTTTATTGTAAGCTACCCAATGCGTGCCCGTATTGTTTTTAGAATCCAAATTCAAGATTGCACTTTCTTTGCGCCAAGTGGAACGCGGTAATGTATCTCGCATAAAGACTCCTCGGAAATTCGGTATTTTCAGTTGACGAGCATACTTTGATATTTCTACATCGTATAACGCTCTGTTGGGTAGCTTCAATAGGAGTTTTTTGTTTTTTCAAGTACAGACCTGCTCCGTGTTTTTTAAATAATAATCCGTATCCTTTCGGTGTTTTTCGAAGATACAAACCGGAACCCAAGTGTTCCATGGTTTTATTATGTCGTTTATCTTCCTCGAACTTCTTTTTTGCAGTTTTAGCGTCTATTACAGTTTTCGCGATGGCGCTTGCTCCGCCTGCTAGCGAACCCCAAGCAGAGAGCCCGGCAAAAATAGGTATGAGTGGTGAAATGCCTACGGATTTGGACTCAAACTGAAGAATTATTCTCGGTATTCGTACTTTCTTGCGTCCACCGGCTTGTTTTACAACCATTTTCACTGTTCTCAAAGCCGAAACAGATAATTTTTTGATGTCGTTATTTGATTTCCAATTCTTGATACATTTTTCAAAATGTTGCTTCGGAAATATTTGGATCCCATCCCAAGCTTTCTTTTGGCTTTCATACCTGTAGTTACCAACCAAGCAGCGGTTTTTTCGCCGAATTTCGCTTCTTTAGACTTAACCCTTTTCCAGGATTTGTTTTCCAATACTTGGTCTGCTTTGTGCCGGTCTTCTAAAGTTTTGTTCTGTGAATATGCAATGTCGTGTTCCTTACACGCTTCGTCTAAGGGATTAATACCTGAATCACCGCGTTCTAATCGCCTAGGCCACAAAACGAATAGCCTGGTAGATTTAATTCAAATGGTAGCTTATTGATAAGCATATTAACAATACCTTCTCCGCGATAGGTCAACAAATATGACAAATTCCACTGGAAGATGTTTGTATTTATAATGTATTATATAAAATCACAGGTCAAATCATGAAAGTCGTTCAACAGAAAAACACGTTACCAATTGAAAATTTGGATTACTTAAATAATGCTGGTACAGAATGTAGTGAACACGGTGAATTATTACCAAACTCTTTTCGAATCATTGTAAGCGGTCCAAGTGGTGTAGGGAAAACTAATGTAGTATTGTCGTTATTATTTCATCCTAATGGTGCCTAATTCGAGAACGTTTACGTTAATCCCAAGTCTTTGTATCAACCGAAATATCAACTGCTCCGAGACATACTGGAAAAAGTAAAAGGCACACATGCGTTTGAAGTCAATATTACGAATCCTGATGCCTATATGTTGAAAGATATACATGGTGATCCTATGAAAGGAGCATTTTACAATGAAGAATTACAGAAAACCGCAAATTCAGACATTTATCTCGTGTCATTTGAAGACAATGGCGAAATCATAGCGCCCAATGAACCGAAACCAAACTCTATTTTCATCTTCGATGACATATCTTGTAATTCGCAGCAGAAAATTCGAGGGTACTTTTGCTTGTGCAGACATCGTGATATTGATGTGATATATATATATATAATATATATATATATATATATATATATATATATATATATATATAAGTCAAGTACCCAAACAGCTTCTGAGAGACAATTGTAACATGCTTGTTCTTTTCAAACAGGATGAAATAAATGTAAAGCATGTTTACGATGAGCATGTGTCTCCTGTTATGACGTTTGATCAATTCAAACGCATGTGTGCCGAGTGTTGAAAAGAAAAATTCGGAACCATAATAATCGTAAAGAATTTTGATTTGAATTGTGGTCACTATCGTCAAGGATTCGATAAATATATGTGTTTAATGTTATGCATCATATCATTCATAACCATGAACCACATAGCAAAGAAGTCGATGTTAATCGAAAGAATAAAATCAAACAAATTGCAAGAGTTACCAGAAAAAAGTATTTGGCATTGAAATTAGGTAAATCAGAAGAAGATGAGTCTTTGCAAAAATTCTTCAACCTATTTCCACACCATTGAAACAGTTGAAAGAAAAAATACAAAATAATAAAAAGGAACCAGAGGAAATAAAGAAATAAATATCGAATCCTGAATATGATATGACTGACAATGCTGAAAATAATGCATTTGATCCTGAATATGACATGCTGAAAATGCATTTGAACCTGAAATTGATCTGTATAAATATCCTGAAATGGCTCGTTTACATATGCAAAATCTTCTGAACAAACATAGGAAGATAGATAAAGTGTTCGGTCCGCATTATGATGCTAGTAGTTCAAAATGGATGTTGGGTAAAGAAATAATTGATTTCACGAATGAGAGTATCAAAGTTCTTGATCATGCGTTCACAGCAACCCTTGGACTAAATGAATTAATATTTAACAAAAATCCGCGAAACCATAATGTAAATGACCGTGATTTATATGAAGATTTTAGAACTAACAAATGCTCATCGAGATTCCAGAGGATATTTGAAACACGGTGGTGGAAAAGCAAAATATAATGATTTAATCCGACCTATGTTTTTAGGTGGCGGTATGACTGATGAACCAATGAAAATGTTCAATACCAAACCCATAGAGTATATTTATTGTGATGATCCGAATGAATTATGTGAACGTTTAAAATTACTCATTGCTTCAATAAATGCCGGTAACGGTTCTCATGATAATGAAATACTAGCTATTATCAATGAATTTAAAGAAGCTAACATCAGTTGAATATATTTGTTGTAAAAGATCATAAACGCATTTTTATAATGACTATCGACAAGTTTGGACGTAGTTCAAATAAAAAACAAAAAATTCATCCTATATTAACACCAGCTCTAGCCCATACTCCTGAAGGTGATATTGATAACGTGAAATTATGTAATGTTAAACAACCGACAGTTAGCAGCGATGCAGCAAACAAGGAATATGTTGATGAGACTAAAACGAACTTGATGAAAATTACACAAGGTATTCAACCACAACTCAAAACTCTTCTTGGTAATATAACTGTGGAAATTGAAAATTGTAACAAACAAATAGCTGATCTATCATTAACCATGAAGACAATTGGAGAAAATATAGCCACAATTCATATTAATTTACTAAGACACATGCAAAAAACGCTCGTAAGGAAATTCGGAAAATTTTAAAAGACTTTTTAAAACTTAACTATAAAAAGCAACAGTAAATGTGTCATTACAAAAATTCAGGATGATTTACAGAAAATAGAAAAGCAAATAAGGATTCTCCAACACACCGACAGATTTGATAATAAAAATACATTGATTCCGTCATAGGAGCTTTAACAACAAATATGCAAAGTATTGACGTCAAACTGACTCTTTTAGGCAATATGGAGCGAAAATCTTCTGAAGCTGATTTGGTGTATGAAAAAGTTATTGACTCTGAGACTCTACCAAAGCAAAACTTTAAAGAACTCCAGTAGAGAGTTTTCTGATAAATACCATAAAATATTATATTCCCAATCAAACAATGGTTTCCCATGAAAAGATACAGTTGGTTAAGGAATTACATAAACCAGCTAGGAAAAAATATCCTCGGCGTCGAACCATAATCAAAGGTTTGGATGACTTATGGAAATGAGATCATACGCACGTCAAAATCGGAACTTTAAGCTGATTCTTGTTGTCATAGACTGTTTTTCCAAATACGCGTGGACACGACCATTAGAAGAAAACTGGCAAAGAAATAACTGAGACTTTTGCTGGTATTTTGAAACATTCGAAACGGTGTCCGAAAAATTTACAAACAGAGCAGGGGACGGAGTTTTACAATACTAAATTCCAGAATTTAATGAAAAAGAAAAAATATACAATTATAATACATACACCATTCAAAAAGCTGCTATAGTGGAACGCGTAATAAGGACGTTAAAAGAAAGGCTATTCAAGTACTTTAGTTTAAACGGTAGCTATAAATGGATAGATGTGTATTGCCTGAAATCGCAAGGTCATACAATGATACGAAACATGTTACGACAGGTTACAAACCATCTGAGGTCAATAAATCTAACGAAAAACGGATTCTCTCTAAAGCATACAGTCATTTGAAAATAGCCGGAACGCGGAAGTTCAAAGCAGGTGAAATCGTTCAAATTTCAAAAACAAAATATGCATTTCAGAAGGGCTGTACACCTAATTGGACTACAGAGTTATTTAAAATAATTAAAGTCAATATTACGAATCCTGATGCCTATATGTTGAAAGATATGCATGGTGATCCTATAAAAGGAGCATTTTACAATGAATAATTACAGAAAACCGCAAATCCAGACATTTATCTCGTGGAAAAATTCTGCGGAAAAAAGGAAACAGAATTCTTGTGAAATGGTTGGGTTTGGATAATAAACACAACTCTTGGATAAAAAATGCTGATTTTGTATAGTGGGGTATTATAAAACACAGTTCCCAGGTGATTCCAGTTCTGTCGATTCAGCTTCAGTGTCAAGACAATATTTCAATTATGGCGGAATATTCAGCATTCACTGAAGACTTTCGTGACTTAGATAGAAAATCGGAAATGTTCGAGACGGATGCCAAAACTGAACATCAATTATTGCTGCAAACATTATTTCAACTCGAAGGGGGTTATGAATTGAGAGTAGGCATCTCACCAGCAAGATCACTCAGTCCAACCGTCACAATAGCACAGTATTTTAAACCCAGCAAAATATCTTTGGGTCCTTATGAATGGGACGACTTGATTGTACTACTCCAAGGAAAGATGGATACCTTTCAGCGAATTCAAAAGAAAGCTCGTTACAGTGGGAGATTCCAAGTGGAATATGTTTGATGTTTTCTGTCCTACCAAACGGATTTTAGAAGATTTGAAAACTTTATTGTCAAAAATGATTGCTTTTTATGAATAAACGTTATTTTTCAGTTTTTTCATTGAAACACATATTCTTCAACACATTTTATTACAATATACAGGTTACATAAAGGTTAAATAACATTTTCAATATACAGGTCACATATTTCAAGTCATGAACGGATTAATTTGAAAATCTGATTTGTTTATTTTGATGCAAGTCCGTATCACAAACATATTTTTCTTTCAATTCAAATAGTATTTCAGAAAATGAATTCTGACACCATCAGTATTTGTGTTGAAAGGCAGTATGTAATTCTGAAGCTCTGAAACTTTCGTGGAAATGATCGAAGCTACCAAGAAAAGTTTTATTCCTTAGACTCAGAACAAATTTCAATGCTTTATAACAGTCACGACATAGAATCAGACTCTATGTTTTTATTATGTATGGACTAAACCATGTGCAATAACAATCTTGATGTACTTCTAAATTATCACAATTGATTAAAGCATGTCGAAACGTAGGTGATATCTCATTGCTATCAAAGTATTCGAAATCGAAAAGAAACTTGTGTGAATATAACCGTATACAGCATTGCGTTGCAGCTTTTTCTTTGAATTCCTTCAAATACTCCATAAAATCTTCAAAATTAATTTTATTTTTTACAATATATTTTATTCTTTTTGCTTTTTTAGTGATTTTCCCACCATGAACTTTAAATGTATAGATTTTTGATCGCAACCCTATAAAATGTGTTACGATTTTGCCTTTTGCCTCATCCTTCATAAGGCCTATGCGTTTTTTGTTGACCAACGGAATATTATAAGGATTATCGGGAGCGTAATCGGACGTATCGAATTTAGATAAATCATTTTTATGACTTCTTCTGCACATCATTACATTTCAATTCATATATGAAACTATCGGTATCCATGTACATTATTTACATTTTTTCTGCCCCATTTTTGGGAGCATGTAATTATAATGAAAATCATACATACATAATTTTGATGAATCTAATACGGCCATACCTATATACAAAGGCTTGTTGAAAATAAGTTCTGTTTTTCGAAGCTCTATGGCTACTAATCATCATTGAAAATAGTTCGACTGTGAAACCTGTAACTCGCAATCAAATTTTTAGCTCCGTATCGTCCTTCCCATGATCTGACTAGGAAAATTGTTCTGCGTTTCCGAATGTTTTCCATTGTTTTCCCGAAAATAGTATTTATAGCTAGTTTATACAGAGTTTTCTCGAAATCATCACTCATTATTAACGTTCGCTTTTGAGAATTTTCAAATCCTTTCTATCTATAATGGAAACTAGCTCATCCAAAGATGCACCCATGAATCGGAACGAATCTATGAATCTGAAGTTTGTTTCTTGGTCATGTAGGGTGAATTATATGTATTTCTCTTTATTAATTGGAAGTTTGCTCAAACGACCTTTTTTGCTTAGACTACTAATCATAAAATGACTGTCGTACCCGCTTAAATTATGAAAGAAAATAGGAACAACGTATAGCTTTCGGAAGTTCAAATTACATGGCGCATTCATACAGCCCCCGTGAAGTGATTATGGTCAGTTACAACTGTATCACCTGCTTTGAAGGGTTTTTCACAAATATGACATGAAGTTGCTTTAGACAAATCAAGTTTTTCAACCATAGGTACAATTGTTTTTATTTCAGATTGAATGATTTTAGCCTCATTTGAAATTTCATTTGCAAACCACTACATACATTCATCACCCCGATAACTTCTGAAAAAGAACAGAGAATCATCAAAATTGCATTTTACATAATATCCTGCAGTGTAAGCCACGTGCTTTTGATATTTTTTAGTTTTTGTTGTAGTTAGATTATTTACTTTTTCTAGCATACATTCAAAGTCTGCATAAATGACAAATGGGGTTGTTTGTTTATAAGTATAATTTTTAAATTCAACATGACCATATTTTGGAAAAGACATTTTGTATTCGTTTAATTCCAAACAAAGCTTTTCGTGTTCTGCAATTTTTTTTTTCACTCGAAAAATAATCGATGCATCTATCACACACACATTTTTTGCATTTACTTTTACTTAATTGACTGGAAATTAATCTAGACAGATCTTTCATCCAACAATAATGAAATTTGATATCTACGTCATTTTCGTCTGCTGGTGGAGCATCGTAACCGTTTTATTTTGGAAAATACGTATTTTGTACCAGAAGCAAATTAACGCGGCAGTTCACTTTAGTTTTTGTTAATATCGCAGGTACTACTGCATAAAAAGTATTTTCGTTTATTTTATTCAATTCTAAAGCGTATACGTTCACATAAATTTCATTCATTTTTTCAAATTTCGGTATTTGATGTAATGCCATTGGTGATTCCAAGTCCTCCGTTTGTAGAACTGTACTGTAATATGGATATGAAGAGGTCAACTTAGGATTATTTTTTGTAGGATAGAGGGCGCTCACGACAGACCAATAAGAGCACGACTGATCTCCATTTGATACGTTAATACATGCTCGTTTGTTTTTTATTTGTTTCGGTAACTCAATGTATGGTGAACCATTACCTATTTCGAATTTGTTTATATTGATTTCCATGGAAATGATTCTATTCAAAGCGAATCCTGAGTCGCGTTCTTGGAATTCTGATATTTTACTGCTAATTTTATCTTGAATGTTCTCGATAAACCAACGCTGTAAATCGGTAGCAACATCTATATTCATGTTCCTTGTATTGAAATATTTTAAAATCTAGAAATTTCTTTTGTTCTTGATTTCTTTACAAACTCACCACAGAAATTTGTATTTACTTTCATAATTAGAAACAATTTCCGAATTTTTTGAATTTTATTTTTGAATACTACAGATGAATCATTAAAGAACTGGCCCAAATCCTTATGAGTCAAATTTATGATGACGCCTGTTTTAATTCTACCAGCGAAACTTGAGGTAACGTCTTCTCATTTCACGCGGTCTTTCACATTTTTCTGAAGACCCCACCCAACGTGTCTGTTTCGAATTATTTTTCGAAAATGTTTAAAATGTCCTACATTTGTTTGTAATTTTCTCAATACTCCCACGGATGATTTTTTTCACGAATTACTTTATTACATAAACTAATATACCTCCCCAAACGTTTCAACCACACTTCTTCATCCTTTATTGTGAATTTATTAAATAAAATGTTCTGTACTTTTTCAATGAATGTCAGTAATCTGTCGGATTTTTTTACTATTTTTCCAATATCTATGACTTGAAATACCTGTTGGTCCTTTGTAGGGTTTTTTGCGACTACTCGACGATCTCGAATGAAACTGTCGGATTTGATTTTCCTGCGTCCAAGAGCCCTTTGAAGA
The DNA here is from genome assembly GCA_018342105.1 of Gonioctena quinquepunctata. NCBI lineage: Eukaryota > Metazoa > Arthropoda > Insecta > Coleoptera > Chrysomelidae > Gonioctena > Gonioctena quinquepunctata. Next base: position 40,725 of record JAFIRS010004219.1, on the reverse strand, counting down.
CCACAGAGTATTTGCCTGTGTCGAAGTGCTTTATAAAATCTAGGTAATCTTCCGTCACTCGTGGCGGCAGGAACGTCACGAAAGGCCCAATGTCCAAGACAATGCAATTTCCGAAACGACTCCTGGCGATGTTGACTCGATACATTTTTTGCGGCTCACCTAAAGGCAGATCCTTTAGTTTTTTAATGGGCTTCCTTTCTGGAATCAGGGATTTTTTGTTAAGAAGATATCCATCTGAAAACAAATTTGCTGTGTTAGACTTCTGAAAACTTTCATGGCCTCAGAAAAATAGCTTAGAATCATGATAAATTTTTCCTCGAACAACTATACTCTTGAAAAATTCAGTTTATGTAAATAGCTCAGTCATGAAATTATTTTCTGAAGTGGATATATTTTTCAAGCACATGATGCAACATGTTACACACTGAGGCCATTAAGATGAAAAAGTTCTCTCAATATTGAATTTATTCAGTGCTGTGTTAGACGTCTCAGAAAATAGCTTAGATCCATAAAAACTTAACTATACCCTCGAAAAAGTCAGTTTATGAAAATAGCTCATGAAATGAAATGATTTTCCGAATTAGATATATTTTTCTTGACTACAACGCTTCACATGTCGCAACATGTTACACACCGAGGTCAATAGAATGAAAAAGCACCGAGTGCTATGTCATTAATTTTTCGGCCCGCTCACATTGTAAAGAAATATTATTAATAACGCTGGCAACTCTGTAATTATTTTGGATCTGAACTTGTTACGTCACATACTAGCGCGGTTTTCGCAGTGTTCAAACAGGAGCATTTCTTTGGGAATTTTTTTTGAAAAACTACTTCGAAAAAAAAAAATCTAATCACTTTTCTCATCGTTCTGGATATTGTGGTATTTTTTCCAGAAATTAGTGATCTCGCCTATTACTACATTGTCTGTGGTGATAAATGTCAATTTTCTTGTAGACACCAAAAGACAAATAATACATTTATGCAATGAGTTTGATATGGTTAATCACATTAATGAGCCTACTCGCATAACTAGCACATCATCCACTAGCATAGATGCAATGTTTTCAAACCTAGGACTTAAACGGACACTTAATTAAAGATACCTGTCAGATCATACTTTCTAAGTATTTAAAATACCATTACCAGTGACTACTAATGAATCTAATGAAATTATTTACAAGCGTGACTATACCGAACCAAACTTGGCCACATTCAGAAATTTAATAATATCTGGAAAATGGGAGGGCATGTTTAACTCGACAAATATAAACAGTGCTTTCAATTCCATCTATTATACCTTCAAATTTCATTTCTACAATGCTTTTCCACTAAAGAAAGTGAAATGCTACATGGATCAATAATGAAATAAAACAACTACACCAAACTTTATGCTAAATGACTAAATTAGCTAAATCCACTAATAATGATATAATAAAGGAAAGACAACACCAACTGAAAATTTTGTATGAAGAAATGCTAAAAACATGTAAAAAGAGATATGGTGAGGAACGAATAAATAATGCAACAAATGTCAGTCGAGAAAGTTAGAAAATCATAAATGAATTAACGAGATTAAGAATTATAACAAATAATGAATTTTTCATGAATATACAATCTGCTGAACCAAACTTTGAAGGATTGAGATTGTCTCATTTTATAAATCACACACATTGCCCTATATTTTGTCTCACAAGAGCTTTTGATACAGTAAATCACAACTTGCTTTTGGAAAAACTTGATTTGGAGTGCGTGGTGTCGCTAATGATTGGGTAGCAAATTATCTGAGAAACAGAACACAAATTGTAGTTTACAACCTTAGTCAGTCTGATCCAGCCATGATAAAAATAGGAGTGCCACAAGGTTCAATTCTTGGTCCATTGTTTTTTATAATATTCATGGCCGATATCCAGTACACATGTAAAACTGCAAACAATACAGTCATTTATGCTGATGACACCAATCAACTGGTAACTAATGAAGCACTTCTGAACTCCATAAATTTATCAAATACAGCTGCACATGAATTCTAGCAATGGTGCACACATAAGGGTCTTTTGGTCAACACTAAAAAAACAATCCACATGCTAGTCCAACAAAAAAATGTCTCTCATAATCTCTCAGTCAATTGGAGAAGTTAACTATATAAAATTTCTAGGCTTAATTATTGACAAAAAAATGACATGGGAAAAACACTCGGAAAACGTATTTTCCTGACTGAGCAGCATTTATTTTCTTTTAAGACAACTAAGGGAGACAGTTTCGTTGAATGTTCTCAAAATAGCATACTATGGCCTTAATTGGTAAACTCAATTCTAAGTTATGGATTGATATTTTGGGATAATTCAGCTCATACACAAAAAGTTTTTGTTATGAAGAAAAGAATTATTACGTGTATGGTGAAAGAACATTGCAAACAAATTTTTATTAACCTTAAAATTCTAACTCTACCATGTCCCTATATCTACCTAATTAAAATGAAAACTAAAAATGAAGAATCTAACTATATAAAGAGTAACATAACACATAAATACAATACCCGTAAATGCCACAATTTACGTATTCCATTCTCGAGACTGAGTGTTGGGGAAGACTCACACATATATCAAGGTATTGTTTGTTATAATCACTTTGTAAATATGTTTGACTCAATTTCGAACTCTCATAGTTTTAGATCCACATTATAAAATTTCTTAGTAGCTAATGCTTTTTAATCTGTTAAAGATTACCTGGATGTTTCCTAATATTCTATATTTATATGTTACTGTATTTATCCTTCATTGTATTCATCTTTTATTGTTCAATATGTTTCAAAGCATCACATATATTTTAATTCTTAATCAGCCATTGGCAATGTCTATTTTATCTTTTAACTGACAAAGTTAGCGAGAGTGAATATTAGTATTTTACATTATGATTTTTCTTTCTTTTCGTTTGACTAGTTTGATAAGTAACACTGTTGAAAAGGGAAACATTCTCAATTTAATTGAGAATGTTTCCCTTTTCAACATGAATACCCCACAAGAGGTTATCTTGACGATGGAAGATAGTGACTAAAGTTTATCTTTCAGTCGCAGATGATTCCACATCTGATTTTATGAACATCCTGTTCATATTTTCAACAAATTAACACTGTTATCTGTGATTTCTTCACAGATGAATGAAAATATCTATATATCTATCTATCTAATATCACATGTTCTTGTGAAAACTGTATTACATTTGCCATAAATCACTAAGAAATCAACGAAATCTTGATTATTATACCCAACACGAGCCATATTGCACTTTTTCAGATGATGAATCTGACAGTTAACAACTTCACTTGCACAGCTTACTAGAAAAGTCAAAATTGGAGGCAGTTAATATGCAGAATTGAGTAGAATAGGATATAATACATTTATTGCTTCAAAAACATGCAGTTTATAGCAAGGATTCGAAAGTACTGGTGCTAACATAGATCAATATACAGCATGTCTACAAAAGAGATAAAAACTTGAAAAATACAAACAAACAGGCAAAATAAAAATCAACAAGAGAAAGAACAGATTAAGGTATCGTACATAATATATATTTTCTGCGTGCATTCTTGTTTTTTGTGATAATATAAAAAAATTTGGTACACTTAGGTCCTCATATACCATGAGTCTTTCCCATCCTAGACATAACTTTTTCAGGTTTAATATTTGATGAAATACATTCGGTGTAGTTTCGCAAAAAATGGTTTTCGTACCATTTCTGTTTTAAAGAATAAAATTTACTTTGATTTCGCCTTTTAAATCATTGTTTTTTTGTGCAGTTTTCAATTTTCTCCTCTGTATTTTCTTGGGTGTAACTCACAACTTTGATACGTGGTTTTCTTTTTTTTTTTAATTTTTTTCCTTTTTCCATTCTTTTTTTTTTGCATTTGATTTCCATACTACCGTTTCTAGTTATTTTCATATTGGTAATTCCAATTCTAAGTTCAGCTAGATTGATGTTTGTATCTAAATCTCTCTTGGGTTGTAGGCTTTTTGGATTTATAATTATTTTTGGGATATTTATTTTCACTGAAGTTTGTTGAAGTGCATCAACATAAGTGCGCTTGTTTGATTGTTCTAGATTCTCAATTTTTTCCTTCAGTAGTTTTATAATGGTTTCTTGGTCCTTTATATTTTTTCCTGGCGGCTATTGTGTTCTGTATTACTTCTACAAATTCTAGGTTTCTGCATTTTTTGCAATTGTATTTTAGTATTCGTTTTTGTAGATGGATACACCTCAGTTCTGATGTACTTAGTTCACTGCATTCGGCGCAAATAAGGTTTCTACAGGAATCACATTGGAAACATGGATTCTTTATGTCCTTTGTTGGCTGCTTAATGATATTGTCTATGGAGCAATTCTTTTTGGTTAATCTTCAGCTCACTCAGTTTCGGCTCTGGTGGAAATATGGATTTTTTTTTTCATCTTAATCATCTTAATTATTACGAATCTTAGGGCATGCATTTCCTCATTAGTGCACAAACTGGATTGTTCAGTAAATCTCTTGGGATATTTTGCATAAACATGTATTTTCTCCTGTGTGAATTCTCTAGCTCTAAGCTATTTTTCTGAGGCCATGAAAATTTGCAGACGTCTAACAGCAAATTTGTTTTCAGATGGATATCCCTCATTCCAGAAAGGAAGCCCATCAATAAACTAACGGATCTGCCCTTAGGTAAGCCGCAAAAAATGTAGCGAGTCAACACCGCCAGGAGTCGTTTCGGAAATTGCATTGTCTTGGACATTGGGCCTTTCGTGACGTTCCTGCTGCAACGAGTGACGAAAGAGTACCAAGATCTTATAAAGCACTTCGACACAGGCAAATACTCTGTGGTCTTCAAAGGGCTCGTGGACACAGGGAAAACAAATCCAGCAGTTTCATTCGAGACCATCGAGTAGACGCAAAAAAACCCCTACAAAGGACCAACAGGTATTTAAAGTCATGAATATTGGAAAAATAGTTGAAAAATCCGACAGATTACTGACATTTATTGAAAAAGTACAGGAAATTTTATTTCATAAATTTACAATGAAGGATGAAGAAGTGTGGTTGAAACGTTTGGGGAGGTATATTAGTTTATGTAATAAAGTAATTCGTGAAAAGAAATCATCCGTGGGAGTATTGAGAAATTTACAAACAAATGTAGGACATATGAAACATTTTCGAAAAATAATTCGAAACAGACACGTTGGGTGGGGTCTTAAGAAAAATTTTAGAGACCGCGTGAAATGAGAAGACGTTACCTCAAGTTTCGCTGGTAGAATTAAAACAGGCGTCATCATAAATTTGACTCATAAGGATTTGCGGCAGTTCCTTAATGATTTATGTGTAGAATTCAAAAATAAAATTAAAAAAAATCTGAAATCGTTTGAAACTATGGAAGCAAATGCAAATTTCAATACAAGGAACATGTTGCTACCAATTTACAGCGTTGGTTTATCGAGAACATTCAAGATAAAATTTGCAGTAAAATATCAGAATTCCAAGAACGCAATTCAGGATTTGTTTCAATGAATCATTTCCATGGAAATCAATATAAACAAATTCGAAATAGGTAATGGTTCATCATACATTAAGTTACCGAAACAAAAAAGGTTTGTTCAGAATTAAACAAATACAAAATGTAATTTCCATGTTGAATTCAAAAATTATACTTATAAACAAACAACCCCATTTGTCATTTATGCAGACTTTGAATTTATGCTAGAAAAAGTTAATAATCTAACTACAACAAAAACTAAAAAATATCAAAAGCACGTGGCTTACACTGCAGGATATTATGTGAAATGCAATTTTGATGATTCTCTGTCCTTTTTCAGAAGTTATCGTGGTGATGATTGTATGGAGTGGTTTGCGAATGAAATTTCAAATGAGGCTAAAATCATTCAATCTAAAATAGAAACAATTGTACCTATGGTTGAAAAACTTGATTTGTCTGAAGCAACTTCATGTCATATTTGTGAAAATCTCTTCAAAGCAGGTGATACAGTTGTAACTGACCATAATCACTTCACGGGGGCTGTAAGGGATCCTGCGCATGCGCAATGTAGTTTGAACTTCCGAAAGTTATACGTTGTTCCTATTGTCTTTCATAATTTAAGCGGGTACGACAGTCATTTTATGATTAGTAATCGAAGCAAAAAAGGTCGTTTGAGCATTCTTCCATTTAATAAAGAGAAATACTTATCATTCACCCTACATGACCAAGAAACAAACAAATTCAGATTCATTGATACGTTCCGATTCATGGGTGCATCTTTGGATGAGCTAGTTTCCATTATAGATAAAAAAAAATTGAAAATTCTCAAAAGCGAATTTTTCGACGTTAATAATGAGTGTTTCAAATTATTAACTCAAAAGGAAGTATTCTGTTATGATTATGTCTTTGGAAAAATTAAAGGAGACAACGCTACCCCCCATCCATTGCTTCAATAACAATTTGGAAGATCAACCTCTTACCAAAGAAAAATATGGTCATGCACAAGATGTTTGGAAGTCATGTAACATCCAAAACTTAGCATCATATTCAGACATGTATTTAAAAACAGATGTTTTGTTGTTGGCTGATGTCTTGGAAAAATTCCGTCAGAAATGTTCTGCAACTTATGGGTTGGATCTGGCATGGTATTATACCATGCCCGGCTATTCGTGGGACTGTATGTTGAAATACACCAAGTGTAAATTAGAACTATTGCATGACGTTGATAAAATAATGTTTATGGAGAAGGTGATCCGTGGTGGTATTTCAGTGTGCAGTAATAGATTCTCGGAGGCCAACAATAAGTATATGGATCGGTATGATTCATCAAAACCATCTAAACATCTCATGTATTTGGATGTTAATAATTTATGCGGATACGGGTGGGCTATGTCTGAACCATTACCTTACGGAGAGTTTGAATGGGTTGAAGACACAAATTTCGATGTAACAACCATTTCAGATAACTCTTCCGAAGGATATATTTTGCAAGTTGACTTGGAATATCCAAGTGAACTACATGATGTTCATAAAGATTTTCCGTTTGCGGCTGAGAATCGTGTACCACTGGGATCGAAACTACCTAAGTTGATAACACTTTACGATAAAAAAAATATTATTTACATTATCGGAATTTGAAACAAATTCTAGCTAACGGTCTGAAAGTAACGACAATTCATAAAATTCTGAAATTCAAACAATCGGCGTGGTTGAAACCCTATATCGAGCTGAATACTCGTTTGCGGACAGCAGCTACCAATGATTTTGAAAAAACTGTATAAACTGCTATAAATACTATTTTCGTGAAAACGATGGAAAACATTCGGAAACACAGAACAGATTTCCCAGTCTGATCATGGGAAGGACGATACGGAGCTAAAAATTGTATTGCGAGTTACAGGTTTCACAGTAGAACTATTTTCGATGATGATTAGTAGCCATTGATCTTCGAAAAACAGAACTTATTTTCAACAAGCCTTTGTATGTAGGTATGGACGTATTAGATTTATTAAAATTATGTATGTATGATTTTCATTATAATTATATGTTCCCGAAAATGGGGCAGGAAAAATATAAACTAATGTACATGGATACCGATAGTTTCATATATGAATTGAAATGTAATGATGTATATGAAGAAGTCATAAAAATGATTTATCTAAATTCGATACGTCCGATTACGCTGCCGATAATCCTTATAATATTCCGTTGGTCAACAAAAAACGCATAGGCTTTATGAAGGATGAGGCAAAAGGCAAAATCAAAAGCAAGTCGCCTACCAAGCAGAAGGTCACAGGAACGAATCCCGATCAGGGTAACATTTAACATAACATAAGGTTTTTAGGGAAAGAAAGGATTTTTAGAAAAGTTATTGGAAATTTATTTGTCCTGGAAAAGTTTTCAGGAATATATAATGAAAATGAATGTGTGTGTTGGTAAGCTCATAACTTGAGAACGGCTAAACCGATTTGGCTAATTTTTTTCGAGATAACGGAATAACTGGAAAACGGAATAACGAGATAATGGGAGAAAGCGATAACGAGATAACGGGAAAACAGGATAACTCGGAAGCGGGACGCAAAAGCCGCATCCTACACCATGAGCAGAAGATTCGCCAATGAGCTCCTAGACGTGGCACCAACACAGGAGCCATGGACAACATGACCAGGCCGAATAAATGGCTTGGGCAATATTCCTGGTAAGATAAGGTTCCACAGCTCGGGAAATAAACCCAGGGCATGTATCTTACTAAGAAAATACATTAATGGCTTCCTACTTGTAACTAGCAACAGACAGGAAGTTCTAGATCTGACGGTTAGTACAAGGTACATAAGCAATAAAATAGCCAACTGGCACGTCTCCACAGAACCATCGTGCTCGGACCATCGACACATTAGATTTGAGTGGAGGCGGGTACTCGCCAATTGATACAATATCGGAACCCCAAATGTATGGACTGCGAGGGCTTCAGAGCAACACTGAAGAGACAGTTTGGGAAAAGATATTCGTAAAATAAGAAATAGTGCGGAGATAGCTGGCAGCGAATATTCAAAGCGCAGTCCAGACCGCCTATCAACAAAATTGCCCACTTAAAACAAACATGAGCAAAAACCTAGAAAAGAGGAGAGCAGAAGTAAGGAGGATCTTCAATAGAGCCAAAGAGTCAGGTTGCTGGGAAGAATACCGCTCTACCCTAACGGTATACAACAAAGCGATAAGGAAGGCCAAGAGAGAATCTTGGAGGAAATTCTGCCAGAGTATATCTGATATACCCACAAGCGCAATAATCCACAAGATCCTCTCCAGAGAACCGGAGCAAGAAGTGGGTCTGATTAAACGATCTGACGGAACTGTGACGGAATCTCGAAGGGAGACTTTAGAGCTTCTAGTACAAAACCATTTCGCAGACGCCGTGATTCTTGATGAAAACCAGTTGATTCCACTTCAACCAATACGACCTAGTCCAGAAGATTGGAAGGAAGCAAACGAAATCATTAAACTAGCAGCAGTAGAATGAGCTATTAACTACTTTGAACCGCACAAGGCACCAGGAGAGGATGTGATCTTTCATGCACTACTACAGAATGGGGCCGAGATACTAACGCCCATACTCACAAAATTTTTTTTAGAGCCAGTCTGGCATGGGAATACCTCTACGCTCAAGCTCGACGTCGGGTTGTGTATATACGTAAAGTCGAGAACAATAAAAACATTCCTAAATCCCTCCATCCAATCAGATTGACATCATTTCTGCTGAAAGCCACAGAGAAGATCCTGGATAGGCATATACGAGAAGAGGTGCTGAAGGAAAACCACGCTTACCAGGCAGGAAAATCAACGGGAAACTGCATTAGGCAACCTCGTAGGAAACTGAACGACTCTCTGAGATGCGGAGAAATCGCAGTAGCTGCCTTTCTCGACATTGAAGGAGCATTTAACAATGCACTACCGATATCCCTACACAGAGCAGCAATCAACAAAGGGATATCGGAAACTGTTTGTAACTGGATCGAGGCGATGTTAAGATACATAATAAACTCCTCCACCAGGAGAAAATCGTGGCCAGGGCGGTGAGAGGGTGTCCACAGGGAGGAGTTATATCACCCCTACTGTGGGCACTTCTGATCACGACTCTTACGGCAGAGGGAAGCGAGGTTCAAGCCTACGCTGACGACAGTTATAACAGTTAGAGGAAAGTTTGGAGAGGTTGGAGACTATCACTAGGTGGTGTGAAAAAGAAGAATTATCGGTCAACCGCAGCAAGACAGTAATAGTACCATTCACCAGAGGAAAGAAGCTAGGCTCACTAAGAAAGCCGGTCCTCTATAGTGAAACAATTCCATTCAAGGAAGTCAAATACCTAGTGGTAATTCTAGATAATAATAATATTTATTTATTTCATCATTTAAATGCACACAGGTTACATAAATGATTAAAAACGTCAAAATTACAGTTACATTGGGAAAGGATAAGTTAACAATTACATGTATATATAAAAATACTAACTAAATAGTTCACACAAATTAAAAAATATATATATTATCACAAAAAGAAATCATCTAATAAGTAACAACACTTTCTGATTAGGAATTTTTTTAGCTTTGATTTGAAAATATGAACATTGGGGGATGATTTTATATGTATATCAAGTATATTGTAAAACTTACAACCAGTACAATAGAAGTTTCTTTGGTATAGCGATGTGCGATGATAATCAGGTTGTAAGAGATTTCTGTGACGGGTGTTATAACAGTGAGTGTTATCTATTGCAAACTTATGTTTATTCTTATAGATGTAAGTGCAAGCTTCCAGTATATATAAACTGTAAACTGTTAGTATACCAAGAGATGTAAAGTATTGTCGACAGCTGGTATTCATATCAATGCTTTCAATAATTCGAATTGCATACTTTTGATGAATAAAAATTCGATTCATACCGACACTGTTCCCCCAATTCAAAATACCATATTTCATGTGTGAGTGAAAGTGTGCAAAGTACAGAGTAAGCAAGACATTTTTACTGCAGTGGTTTGTCATATATTTTATGCTGTAGCAACTGCTTCTCAACTTATTGGATAATAGTTTTATATGATCTGCCCATTGCAGATGTTTGTCAAAAGTTACTCCTAAAAGTTTTACTTTATCACTACAAATTATTTCTTTTTCTGTATTTTCGAATACCACGGGTGGTCTTTGTTTGGAGCGCCCAAAAAAGACTGACTGTTTTGTCACGATTTAATAATAGAAAGTTTTTTTCTGACCACCGAATAATCTCATCATAAACCCATTCAGTTTTAAGCAGTAACATGTCTATGCTTTTTTCAAAAATTAATAAATTGGTGTCGTCTGCGTAACACACTATTTTTATATCTTGGTTTTTCTCCATAAGAGTGATTAGATCATTTGCAAAAATATTAAATAATAAGGGTCCTAATGCAGAGCCTTGAGGTACACCTTGGATTATTGTACGGTGCCTACTCAGAACATCATTCAGCCTAACAACCTGACTTCTACCATTCAAATATGATTCAAATAATTTCAGCGGTACCCCCCTAACTCCATACAATTCTAACTTGTTACATAAGATACTATGATTTACTAGATCAAAAGCTCTTGAAAAGTCGATAAAGAGACCAAGAGCATATTTTCCTTTATCAAGATTGTCAACAAGACATTTTTGGAATTCACACAGAGCAGATTCTGTGCCCATATTTTTACGGAATCCATGCTGATTTCTGGATAACAGTCCTTGGCCCCACAAAAATGATGAAAGTTGATTATTGATGTCCAATTCAATGAGTTTAGAGAGACTTGACAATAAACTGATGGCTCTATAATTGGAAAAGTCATTAGAATCACCTTTTTTATATAATGGCAGAACCACTGCCAATTTCAAACATTCCGGGAAAATTCCTTCAGAATAACAGAGATTGATGAGAAAAACCAGTGGTTCACATAAACTTACAATCGATTTTTTTAGTAAATTATTTGATTTCATCAGATCCACTTGAGTTGGAAGATTTTAAATTACCAATTAAATTTTTTACATCTGTAGGTGTACCTGGCTTTAAGAAAAAAGATCTAGTCGACACTGGCACATTCAATTTTAAATAATCTGAATCATGCTGATTTACAGAAGGTGGTTCTCTGGTGAAGTGGATGTTGAACTGCTCAGCCATTTCAAAGGCAGTCAACTGATTTTCATTTTCATCGTGAATGTTGATATCCATATTTTTATGACTAACCCCTTTCAGATTATTTATAATTTTCCATGCCGTTTTCGATTTATTATTTGCTTCCATTATCAGTCTATCATTATATTGTTTCTTAGCCTCTGACAATGCACTGCAGTAACGTTTCTGTAGCTCTGCTCTTGGTTGATGGTATATCGGATTATTGGTTGCCAAGTCAGAAATAAGTGTAAGTTGTTGCTTTAAATGCAGAAGTTCCTCGTTAAACCAAACCCTTTTTTTAGGTCTTTTATTAATGACTATTTTTTTAACAGGGAAACAATAATCTATAAAACCACTGATGGTATTCAAAAAGTTGTTCCAAGCAACATTAATATTATTTTCTTTGTACATCAAGATGGCGGAGAAAGAGTCACAGTGTTTAAATGTGGTTTCTGACATTATTGAAGATAACTTTAAAGAAAAGCAATTCAAATGTTGCCAAACAAAACCAGTGAAAAACCTAGTCTGCGTGGAGTGTGGAGACGTTTTTCATGTGTCTTGTGCAGTGAAAAATAAACTGAAATTTGTTAAGATCTGTGAATCGAGAATAATATGTTGTAAAGCAAAAAATCCAGAAGAAACTAAGGCATATCTAAAGCTAGAAAATGAGGCACTCAAGAAGTTGATTAAAGAAAAGGAAGAAAAGTATAATCTGTTGTCGGAAAATATTAAACTTCTGAATCGAAACAATCAATTACTTGAGGAAAAACTAGAACTAATCTCAAATAAAAATGAACCCAACAAAAAAACTCAGGTAAATACCTCTATAAATACCAATAAAAAGCAGCCCAGACAAACCGAAACAAAACAACAAAAACAATCAACAACTGTGACAAATATATACAGCTCCAATGAATTCGCGATGTTGCCAGATCCTTCCATAAAGGGGAAGAAAATGGACTTACCTGAATATCTCGGAGAACTTAGTGAAGCACAGTCCACCAAAATGGGTGACCTCATTTATATGGAGAAAAAGGAGAAAAATGAGGTATCTGAAGAAAACAATGGTTTCAAGACAGTCACATATAAAAGAAATAAAACAATACATAAAAATATTGGTGAAAACGATAAGCAAAACGATTTTGGAGTCCAAAGCAAAATATGGCTATATCTCTACCGAGTGAAACGTCACGTCACTCCTGATAAAATAGTTAAATTCATCAGAGATCAAGAAATATTTCACCATGCTGATATCGTAATTAAGGAACTACCGACAGAAGAATATCAAAATAAATGTTTCATGTTTGGAATCAACTATGACCTCAAGAATGAAATATATAAACCATCTACGTGGCCAAAGTCAGTTGCATATAGAAGGTTTGACTTTAGAAAATACCACAATTATGAACAAAATGATAAGGATTTTTGAAAAACTTCACATCTAACTCTCATGCACCCGACTATATGGAGTATCCAGCCAAAATCACTACAATAATCTCAGACAATACAGTCGGAAACACATCTACCCCAAGAACATCACAATATAACAACGCAGTGTAGATTAGAGAAAATGGGCAATAGAGCTACAAAAAAATAATAACGGAGAACCCTTCACATTTATGCATCTGAACATACAGGGAGGACTTGCTAGTAAATCCAATGATCTCAGTATAATATTAAAAACTCAAAATTTAAATGTCCTTTGCATCAGTGAACATTGGCTTTGTGAGGACAAATTGAAAGCAACTACCCTGAGAGACTTTCAACTAGTGTCCTACTTTACAAGAAAAAATAAACAGAGAGGTGGCGTATGTGTGTACGTTAATAACAATCTCAATTTTGAACCGATACCCTTATCAACGAAAAGCGCCGAAAGTGAATTTGAAGTATGTGGGGCAAGAATGAAACTCTTTGGTACAAAAAAATACTTGTATATTCTAACAGTATATAGGACACCTGAAGTTTCGAACTTTAAATCATTCATTACGAAGTTGGAATCATTAATGTTTGATATTTATGATGGAGATAATTTATATGTCATTTGTGGAGATTTCAATGTAGACTTTCTAGTAAGTAGCAACCAAAAAAATTCATTAATCAATTTACTGGGTGAATATAATATATATCATCACATAGAAGAACCAACTCGAATAACACATTATTCTGCTACCTGCATTGATAATATTTTTTCTGACATGGATGTTGATTATACGAGTGTAAATAATATATTTTTCTCTGACCATTCCTATCAAATTGGTATTTTCAAAATAGAAAATCCAAAGGAAAACATTGTTGAATATAAATATCAGAAAAATTTGTCTTAATCAAATATTGAAATTTTCCAAACTCTAATTTCTAAAGAAGATTGGTATGAAGTATATAATGCAGTGTCATTTCATGATCAGTTTTCTATATTTTATAATACTCTCCTATACTATTATAATGTAGCTTTCCCAATAAAAAAGACAATTGTCAGGAGCTCGAAAAAGAAATGGTACTCCCCAAAGATTAAAGAGATGCACGATCAACTATGCGAGATGGAAAAACTGAAAAAAGAATTGAACGATCCACATTACACTCAGAGATATAAACGCTTCAAAACGGAATATAAAAACCTTGTGAAAAGCTACCAAAAACAACAAAATAATAATCGACTCTTAAACTCAAATAATATAGTACGAGAAAGCTGGAAGGTAATAAAAGAAAATACAGGAAATTACAAAAAAAGACCTACAACTCTTCCTGATTTTCAGGGAATTCATCTAAAGCATAGCGTTGATGAAGCAAACTATATCAACAACTACTTTTTAGGGTCAACTCAGAACTGTCCATTACCAGACTATGACATGAAAATTGATAAATATCATCTAAGTTTCTACCTTACGCCAACGCTACCGGAAGAAATTAAAACTGTATTAATGAGAACAACTCGTAAAAATACTCCGGGGGTAGATGGTATCAATGGTTTAATCCTGAAATCAGTCTCAGAATTTATTGCTGAACCACTGTCATTTCTTGTTAATGAATCATTCCTATCGGGTACTTTTCCAGACATAAAAGAGTCCAAAGGTGTACCAATCTTTAAAAACAAAGGATCTTCTTCTGATATACAAAACTATAGACTAATATGTGTTCAGAGTCAAATCTCAAAAATCTTTGAGGCCGTGTACTCAGACAGACTAACAAATTATCTGGAACAGTTCAAATTGGTTCCCTCATTCCAATATGGTTTTAGAAAACATAAATCCACCATATCAGCTATTTCTGATTGTTTAGAATTCATTTATAGTGCATTAAATAATAAAAAAAAAACACATTGGGACTTTTTTATGACCTGAGCCGTGCGTTCGACACGATTGATCAAACCTGCTACTGCAGAAATTAGAAGGAATGGGGGTACGAGGAAAGCCTCATGAGTGGGCAAAGTCGTATCTCACAAACCGGACACAAACCGTTATAATCAATGGCATTAAATCAAACCCCGGAAAATCAGATATAGGAGTACCCCAAGGCTCCATTTTGGGGCCACTATTTTTTATAGTTTTTGTAAGTGATATAAACACATTCTGCACTATTCCTGATCAAAAAATACTTTATGCTGATGACACAAATATTTTAATGTCAAGTGATGAAATTGAAAGTCTAGTTAAGCATAGTAACGAAGCATCCAGAGAGTTAAAACAGTATTGTAATCAAAATGGACTAATGATGAATGTTTCAAAATTTTTCATGCGATTCTTACCTAAAATGAAATCACCAGACTATGATCTATATTTACATTTAGATCGTAAATCTATACAGAGCACTGCCTCCCTTAAATTCCTGGGACTTACTCTTGATCCAAAACTAACATGGGAAACACATATAAACACGATAGTATCCAAACTAAGTACCACTTGTTACGTTATAAAAAATATAAGAAATACAGTTACCTTTGATGTCCTGAGATTACTCTATTTTGGACTAGTGCAATCAGTACTTCAATACGGACTATTACTTTGGGGTGCTTCACCACATTTAGAAAAGACATTTATAGCACAAAAAAAAGTAATGAGAGCAATGTATAATATTGCTCCATCATCATATTGCCGACAACTATTCAAAGAATCTAAAATATTAACCTTGCCAAACCTTTATCTTTTTCAAGTGATACTATACATAAAAAATAATGAACATAAGTTCATGAAGAATAAAGACATACACTCGTATAATACACGTTCAGAATCAAATTTACACCAACCTTACTCAAGACTAGCAGTAGGTCAGAACTCACCCAATCACGACGGAATTAAATATTATAATAAAATAATGAACATTGTAAAAGCTACCACAGAAATGTCTTTCAGAAACAAATTGAAAATGTTCTTAATTGAAAATGCATTTTATAGCACTGAGGAATTCTTGAATTTCTGAAATCTTCACATAGATACTTCATCTATACTTAATTGATATGTATTTTATTTTGTAGTTTGTCTTTTAGTTTAGTTTAAGGTCCTGGACTAGTCTGATATGTTTATACATTTTTTATATATTTATACTGGATGTGTAATCTTGATTGATGTTAATAAATTGTATTGTATTGTAAATATTATCCCATTGTTCATGTTCCAACAGATTAAAAAATTTCACAGTATTCTGTTCGGAGAATTTCCGCGAATACTTGTATTGTTGTAGATCAGAATTGGAGTTATATTTAATATTGAATACCAAGTGCTGAGAGAAATGGTCTGATAAATTCAGATTCATTACTTCTGATCGCCAGTCAGTTATACTGGAGCTTATGAAAATATTGTCTACACAAGTACTAGAAGTTGCAGTCACTCTAGTTTGAGACCTAATTGTCACGTGGAATCAGAGATTCACGGCTTGACTTGATATTCAAGCTACTTGACTTGACATCAAGTCAAGTTCAAAAGTAGTAGTTTTTAATATCAAGTCAAGTCAAGTATTTATTTATCAAGTACTTGAAAAATCAAAGCTACTTGATTTTTAGCAGTTTTGTAAATGATGAAAATAATGAGAATGAACGTTGCAAAAAATACTTTTATTTATGAAACTTATTGTATAAAAGAACCAAAAATATAAACTATTTTAAAATGGAAACACAAATTAAATCGCTATAAAACATAACAAAATACAAAATTAAAAAAAATGTTTCTTAATATTGAGAAATCTCCAAGCACGGTTTGATCTCATCATTTTCCATCTGGGATTTAATGCACATGAGGCATCTTATGGATTTGTCGCCTAATCTATTGCGGGTTTTTGTAATAGTCAGAGCAGCTCTGGAGAACTGTCTTTCAACAGGAGCTGAAGATGCTGGCGTTGGTAAAAAATCTTTGGCCATTTTGGCCAAGTTTGGTAAAATGTTTTCGTGCCTCTTTCACCATTCTAATATATCTTCAGAAATGTGAGCACGTGGTTCAGACAGGAATTTGTCTATTTCATAACGCCAAGCCATTTCATTTGCTCGATTCACAGGAGATTTCTTGATTAAACTTAGGAGATCGATGTCAAACTCACTGTATTTATGCTTTGAAGATGAAGATGATGCTGTTGTGCTCTGTAGACCTGGCTGAAAATATTTTGTTTTAAAAATTTCTTCAAAGTGTTTGACTGCTTCCTTTTCCAAGTCATTTCCCCAACTTGTATTGGAGAATGTTTCCACTTTATGCCGGGGATCTGAGATTAATACAACACAGTACATCCAGTTGGTTCTTTGGTAATGTTTGATTATTTTATCTTTAGCCGCTTGAATACTGTAAATGAATTTTTCATCAGTCTCATTTCTACTTGGATTATTATAGAGTACAATAGCCCATTGTTCTAGCTTATCCAGGAGCATATTTATACCAATTATCACCATCGGAAGTGTGCAATATACTTCACCCTCTAATGTTTTGGAAATTGTCTTGAAACTGTTCAGATATTTACAAACTCGATCTATTATCGACCACTCCGTGTCTGTAGGCTTCAAAGTTTTCATATTTTCTGTGTTATCACAAAGAATGTTTATAGACTTCACCCTCTAATGTTTTGGAAATTGTCTTGAAACTGTTCAGATATTTACAAACTCGATCTATTTGTCATAATTGAGGAGTCTCAATGTGAGCATTATCCAAGTTGAAGATTCCATTTTCGTCATGTACATCTATTTTTCGGATAGCCATTATTACAAGTCTCAAGAGTAGTGGCATGTTTGTTTGGAAATCATTGATCTGCAAGTAATTTTCCAGAATTTTTTAACTTCTTTCCGTTTTTTTTTAGTAAACTTTTGAGGGTATTCTGTGCTGACCCAAACATTTCAATTGCCAAAGAATTCATGTTACTCCTACTAGGCAAAATTGCGTAAGGATTTAAGTATTTATAAACTTGTAAACTTATTTCGTCCTCGAAAAAAGTGAACGGTAGGTACTTTTCCACCATATACTACAAGTAGCTTTTGAAACTTATCTTGCTGGAAATCCTGAAAATGTAGGAAAAATCAAATTGATATATAAATATATTGATGTATTTACGAATTATAATTTTTAAGAAGTAGTAATAAGTAGTTTTTGTTTTAAGAAGGTAATATTCTCTTTCTACGACCACATCACCCGAAAATAACAAAATTCGCACTCTTTGGTTGTTTATAAACTACTAAATTTCACATCCGCAGAAATATTTCCACAAATGTGGGGAAAAAACCATGTTCGCACATGTGTGGAAAGTAATGTTGACATCAAAATATTTTCCACACACGTGCAGAAAATAAAGAGTAATAATTACAAAATTCAATACAAATCTCGAAGAATATTTATTGTGTTCGTAGGAAAAATAGTGTACACAACTAGTGAGAAAGTGACTTTCTTACACTCGTGAGATTTTCTCACTCGGCTATCACCACGTTCAACAACATTCTCACTCGTGTGAAATGTATCACCTTCTACACTAGTTGTGTAATATACTATTCTGTGAAACCCTATTTCAGCGTTCAGCGATAACCTGGCTAAAGGCAGATTATTGAGGGATTTGCATTGTTTGGTCGCAAATTCCGCTAAACAGTGGGTGGCATAAAAGCAGCAGCGCAGTCTGTGCAATCTTAATATATTCAATATTTTCTATACCTGCTTTTGAAGATAATAGATAATAGAAAATAACTTACCCTTTCATTTGTAGTACTGCCACCACCACTTAGTCAACTTAAAATCGTACTTTCCTTATTGGTATTGGTAACACATATTCTGACTCGCTGGTCTCTCATTCCAATATTTCCGATGAATTAATTTTTTTTTTTCTACAGGGCACAGGTTTAAACACTTATGTAATTTTGTGATGTAACAAGTCACACACTTGAACAAAACTACCATTCACCTAGGGCGTGTATGTAATGTATGCATAATAAGCAAGACTGCGCGATTGATTCAGTCAGCTCGGAGAACCCCCGTATTTTGTCTAAGCGCGAGCGAGTTTGCAGAAATATACTACACGTGCGTATCAAGATCAAGTAATATCAAGTACTTGATTTCAAGTCAAGTGATAAATATCTCAAATCAAGTCAAGTCAAGTATGTAAATTGTCACGAGCTTGATTTTCAAGTAAACTCAAGTAGTTTGTTGAAATATTAAGCTACTTGACTTGATGAATCTCTGCGTGGAATGCTCATCTACAAAAAGTATCCAACAGAGCAAGGCAAGCCCTATGGACTTGTAGAAGAATATGTGGGAAAACATGGGGAATGCAACCCAAATAAATGTACTGGCTTTACCTCACAGTGGTAAGACCTATGATCACCTACGGAGCGGTCATCTAGTGGAGCAAAGGGGCACAGAAGAGTGCACGAGAAAAGCTCAACAAACTCCAGAGGCAAGCGTGTCTGATCATAACAGGGGCAATGTCCACCACCCCGACAGCAGCAATGGAAGTCCTCCTCAACATCCCTCCTTTGCACATCTACTTAGAGAAGGAGGCAAGAGTGAGTGTATACAGAAACCTATAGAGGTAAACGAGTAATAGGGGAGAAAGTAGTCGCAAGATCGAGAAAGAGATAAAATCCCAACGATTCTAGCAATGCCACCAGACACAATGATCCCCCTACACAACTTTGATAGACTTTATGAGATAATCCTTCCGGGCAGAGACGAATGGGAGAAGAAAGAACGAGAACTCACAAGGGCCAATCTACAATGTACATAGACGGCTCCAAAACGGAAGATGGAATTGGGGCCGGAGTACATGGAGTACAACCAGAATTTAACTTTAGTGTAAACCTGGGACAGTATACCACAATATTCCAGGCAGAAGTCCATGCAATCGAAATCTGCCTGCAAGAAATTCTGAACAGAAACAGTAAAAATCAATCGATCAAAATCATGTCGGACAGCCAAGCAGCACTGAAAGCTCTGGCGTCAAGTTGGATAAAATCCAGATTAGTATGGAACTACGTGAAAGCCCTTCAAAGCGTAGGCATGGACAACAGAATAACAAGGCATTTATAACAAACCCTTCGAAAAGAAGAACAGCAGCCACAGCAGCCCTGTTAGAACTGAATAGGAAAAACCTGAGGATTATAACAGGGCTATTGACAGGCACTAGACCTGGAAAAGGTATCACCAAGTGTCATCATCGACTTCTTCAGAAGCGCGGGACTTGAAGGTGAACTCTAATTTAATTAGGATCGAGCCACAATAGATCTGTGGAGGTCGCAGTGGAAGGAGCGGTTATCGTTCCCCTCGAAAAGAACCTAACCTAACCAAATAAATGACTCAATAGTCTTTTTATTCGGCAAATTTCTTATATAGTCGAATTTTCCATTTTCCGGGTAACTTTCCTAAATTTTTCGGTATCAACCATCCTCGGGCTATAACAAACAATAAAAAAATGACAAATCGGTCCAGCCGTTCTCACGTTTTGCGCTTACAAAGAATCGAGATTCTTTTTTATTAAATAGATATAAAGGACCAGAAAAATATGATGTGGGTATTTGATTGAAAAAACAAAATTAACTTCTTTGGGGAGGTTATACTATGCGTTGTTTCCTGTGTTCTGAAATCAGTCAGATTTCCAATACTTTACTGCGTTGGTGATTTCAGAAAAAGGAAAACTTTCTCACAAAAATAAGATTGAAAAGTAGGTATATTTCCTTCAGTTTTGTTCATCGAACTCTTTTCCTTTGTCAGACCTCTACACTAACAAGAATGAGTATTCTAACAGCTGCATTCGAAACACATTATCTCAACGCCTATGTCAGAATACAAGTCTTCTGATATCGATATTAAATACAAAATTACACGGTACAATTACACATTTTTCGTGAAAGAATTTTACTTTTGAAAAATACGGATTTTTCTCACCTCTCGTAGATACACTGTCATATCTTTCTTAATTATCGATGAAAAATGAGTAGGCAGGTGGCATATTGATCAATTCTAAAGCGATAATTATCAAAGAAATTCACCTAGGTAATGTTAGCTCCCGGCCGGCCAGCTCCAAGCGGCACTTTTCCACCACGGTCAAATAATTTCACAAATTCAGCCAGATTCGATTCTCGCTTGCTTTGATCGAAGTATTGGCATTGGATGAAGAATCTTAGTGTACCTACTGAAGAATATCAACCGATTTTTCCCACTGCTTGAACTGAGGTCAAGACAAAGAATCAGCTGACTAAGAGGAATATGCGGACTACTCATACAAATTTTCTTGTTTAATTATTTATACTCTAATTTGCTTATAATTTTTTGAGGCTTTGAGAATAGCCGGCCAAGAACAAAAATCAGCTGATTACATAGAGAAATGAAATGGACTATTCAGGCAGAATTTTTCGTTCAAATATATTTCTCTTTATGAACCGAAATGCACATTTTCATGGCAATCAAACAGATTTTTATATTTTTTTTTTGGTTTTGAGAATAGCCGGCCACGAACAAAAATAAGCTGATTACATGGAGAAATGAAAGGACTATTCAGGCAGAATTATTGTTCGAATATATATCTCCCGAAATGAATTTTCATGGCGATCGAACAGATTTTTATATTTTTTTATGGCTTTGAGAATAGCCGCACGAACAAAAATAAGCTGATTACATGTCAAGTCAGTCAAGTCAAAAGTAATTTATTCAATTTTTCTTTGTATACATTTTCTTATTATGTTCTAAAATGTTTTCCTATGTCCCCGCTGTAGAGCTCTGCGCTCTTTTCAGGGACAGCTATATATTTTATTTCTCCTAATGATAACATTGCTGTTTCTATCTAAAATTTTGTTTCGGTGTGAGGAGAGCTGCGGCTCTTTTTATCCTCCTTTTTCATTCGTGCCATTCGGCGTTCTGAAGGAACGTGCTACAGGGAAACCACAGAAAACCTGTGCACACGAATGTTCATTACATGGAGAAATGAAAGGACTATTCAGTCAGAATTTTTCGTTTGAATATATCTCTCCAAAGGGCGAGATCCATGAACCTAAATGTAGATTTTCATACCGATCGAACAGATTTTTATAATTTTTCTGTGGCTTTGAGAATAGCCGGCCACGAACAAAAATCAGCTGTACATAGAGAAATGAAAGGACTATTTAGGCAGAATTTTTTGTTCCAATATATCTCTCCAAAAAAAAAGCTCCATGAACCAAAATGCAGATTTTCATGGCGATCGAATTTTTTTTTCCTTTGAGAATAGCCGGTTATGAACAAAAATCAACTGATCATATAGAGAAATAAAAGGACTATTCAGACAGAATTTTTCGTTCGAATGTATCCCCCCAGAGGGGATGTAGATTTTAATAATTTTTTTGTGGCTTTGAGAATAGCCGGCCACGAACAAAAATCAGCTGATTACATAGAGAAATGAAAGGACTATTCGGGCATAATTTTCCGTTCGAATATATCTCTCCAAAGAGATTCTCATGGCAATCGAACAGATTTTTATGAAACATTTTTGGCTTTGAAAATAGCCGAACACGAACAAAATTCAACTGATATAGAAAAATGAAAGAACTATTCAGGCAGAAATTTTCGTTTGAATGTATTCCTCCAAAGCGCCAGCTCCATGAACTGAAATGTAGATTTTCATAACAATCGAATACATTTTTATAATTTTTTTGTGGAGAATAACCGGCCATAACTTGTTGCATGAATTCTGATACACTTTGTTATTTTATTATGTAAATCTGCTAAACCATAACGAATTCAATCCTATATATTATTAAGTAGAATATAATATGTTTTAAATGCCAAGAACTTGGCAAAATGTCCGCCGATCGGCAAACAGGTGTCAGAGAGCTCTCTGATAAAAAGTTTAATAAAACGTTTGAATGCTGCAAAACAAAGTCTGTCAGTGTTGTAATTTGTGTGAAATGTGGAAACGCATATCATAGGAGTTGTATGGAAAGAAAAGACAATGAAAACTGTGAAATATTAGACGAAACAAAAGTATCTACTGTAATGATAGAACAACAAAGCCAAATAATTTACATGGATTCCTGGTGATCGAAAACAAGGAAGGAAACACATCAGTTAGTAATAGTAATCACATAGACCATATGAAATTGGAAATAGAATTACTGCGAAAATTAATCATTGAGAAAGACGAAAAATATTCAGTTATACTTGAAAATAAAAAGCTTTTGGTTGAAAAAGTAGCATACCTAAGTGAATCAAGCAAAAACTTGTCACACCATAAAAACGTTTGTGAGAATATAAACGTAGGCCCGAGACTGGATGATTCAAATAAAGCAAAAAATTGTAAGAATGGTCAACATTCTTTACTACAAAAAAATGTAAACAAAACACAACCTGGAAATAAATCCTCAACCTCGAACAGTAGCGGAACAAGCAATATTTTAGAGACTTATGATCCTGTGTCCTCTGGGAAAATCTGCAAAACACCGGATAAAAATAGTCATGAACAAGAAATTCCCTTCAACTTAGTGAACAGAAGAAAATGAATGAACAAACCGAGAACCCAGAAATTTCATATCGGACAAGGGGAAGTGAGTGAAGAAGATGAAAGAAATGGCTTTGTAGGGAAAGCCAGAGAAAGTCGAATCTGGCTTTTCCTAGCAAATATTCGCGATCATGAATCTGAAGACATAATCACAAAATATTTAGGAAAGAAAACAAACAAGAAACACCTTATTTATGTCAAAGAGATTGACACGAGGAGTAGCACATAACTGGGCAACTTCCTACTTAACACTCAGAAAACAGGCCACACTTGTTGATTGTGTTATATCTAACACAAGAGACACACATTTGGGTGTACCCCAAGGTTCCATTTTGGGTCCATTGTTCTTCATTGTATTCATTAATGATGTTAATGGTTCCTGCATGTCATCAAATCAAACGATTGTTTTACGCTGATGATACAAATATACTAATGTCAAACAAAAATATCGAGTATCTTGTTGAAACAAGCAATGAGGTGTCTAAGGAATTGAATGAATACTGTTCAGATAATGGACTCAAGATTAATTCAACAAAAACCTACCACATGCGCTTTCTCCCAAAAAATGTCGCACCTGATTACGATCTATACCTTAATGTATGTGGCCAGTCTATTCAGAGTAAACTTTTTAGGTCTCACTCTTGATCAAAAATTGACCTGGGAAGCACACATAAATATACTATGCTCTAAACTAAGCACTACTTCCTACATAATACGGAACTTGAGAGAAACCGTATCAATTGACATATTGAGAATTCTCTATTTTGGATTGGTCCAGTCAACACTTCAGTACGGATTGATTTCCTGGGGGTCTTCCTGTTACTTCATAGATGCATTCCGCTCACAAAAAAAAATACTGAGGACTATCAACAAAGCTCCCCATGTTCACCGTGTAAACCACTTCAAACAATTTCAAATCCTAACATTACCATGTCTCTATATATTCCAGTTAATTATGTATGTCAGAGAAAACGAAACCGAATTCAAGAGAAATTGTGATGTGCATTCATATTTCACGAGGAATAGCAAAGCTATCCACCAACCATACTCTAG
Source organism: Gonioctena quinquepunctata (assembly GCA_018342105.1). Classification (NCBI taxonomy): domain Eukaryota; kingdom Metazoa; phylum Arthropoda; class Insecta; order Coleoptera; family Chrysomelidae; genus Gonioctena; species Gonioctena quinquepunctata. The sequence continues at coordinate 16,085 of JAFIRS010004219.1, read as the reverse complement.
GCTTGGGGTGAGCCAGAATTCACCGAAATATATAGGCATTAAATGTTTTAACAAAATAAAAAGCTTTATGGATACAGGTAGCACAATAACTATCTTCAAGAGAAACCTACAAACTTTTTTATGTGATAACCAATTCTATGATATTGACGAATTTCTCAATTTTTAGTTAGCGTATTCGACTATACAATTATACAATTTATATACTCCAATCAGTCCAATTAATTTTTGAACATTTTCTGTGAGTGATTGATTTTCTAATTATGTGCGAGTGTGCAAAATTTGTAAATTTCTCCACTAGTCCGATGAGATTTATAAATTTTATTAGCTTTATTAGTGTATTTAAAAAAAATATATTTGTTTTGTTTGTATTTATACTTCCATTAGTATATATGTATGTGTATATCTATATATGTACTTATGTGAATATGTTAATTATTCAAACCATTAACCCCTGACTAGTCCGATAAGTTTGTATACATTTGTAGTTTTTGTACATTGTGTGTAATCTTTTGCAGCGAATAAATATCTATCTATCTATCTATTACATTTTCAAATTATTATTTTATTTGAGTTTGTTGCTGTCTGAGCCTGATCAATATGTAGAGAAGAGACAATTTTTATAAAGTTTGTTAATAATGTATAGCAAACTGTATAAAAATAGTCTCTTACTGTGATTTAGAATAAGTTTTTTTGAGTACAATTTAAGTGAAAGTTTCATTTTTTATCATTTTGTGATGATGTACAGAGGAATACATAACCTGATGAAACTGTGATTTGTATATACGATCATATTAGAGTTTTTTATTATTTTATTATTATTGCTATTGAAACTGAGCAGTGAATTTCTAGAATCTATATAAAAATACGAAAAAATGTTAAGTTTTTATACCAATAATTTAATTTTAATGTTTATGTAAACAAATGAGTTTTTATAAGAAACGTGAGTTTTGTGTACCCATTTAGGATGTTGGTTATGAAAAAGAAAAATTGTTGCCCCAAAAACAATATTGAAATTTGTCTGATTACTATGAAAATCTACATTTCGGTCATTGGAGCCTTTGGGGGAAAACATTCAAACGAAATTTTTTGCCTGAATAGTCCTTTTATTTCTTTATGTAATCAGCTGATTTTTGTTCGTGGCTGGCTATTCTCAAAGCCACAAAAAAAAAAATTCCTTAAAATATGCATTTTGGTTCACGGAGCTGGCCCTTTGGAGAATATATTCGAATGAAAAATTCTGCCTGAATAGTCCTTTTAGTTATCTATGTAATCAGCTAATTTTTGTTCGTGGCCGGTTATTCTCAAAACCACAAAAAAACATAAAATTCTCTTTGATCAGTAAGAAACTCTGCATTTCGGTCCTTTAGGGGGATACATTGGAACGATTTTTTTTTCCTGAACAGTCCTTTTTTTTCTATATAATCAGTTGATTTTTATATATCAGCATGGCATGCTATTCGTTAAGAGTAATGTCAAAGTATTTAAACTTGGAACACCTTAAAACTGTATATTTTACAAGCATATTCTCAACGGTCAGATATGGTATTATCTTCTGGGGCAGAGGAAATGATGTTGGTAGAGCATTCAGTGCGCAAAAATCAGCTATAAGAACTATGCTCAAGTTAAGAAAACAAAACTCTTGTAGGGGAAAATTTAAGGAACTTGGATTGTTGACACTGGCAGGTCTATATATTTATGAGTGCTTGTTATTCTTGTTCAAGAATAAAGATAAGTTTGTGCAGTTTGAGACAAATCACAACGTACCCACTAGGTATTTGTGGCTTAATTTTCCAATACATAGACTCACAGCAACAGAAAGAGGACCAACGTATTATTCTATAAAGTTTTTTAATAAAATGCCAGATAGCATAAAGTCGCAGCAAAACATAAAAAAATTTAAGAATGATGTAAAAAATATTTAATTGCAAGTAGAGCCGTATTCCATTTATGAGTTTTTAGATTATATATTTTAACGTGTATTGTCCAGTAAGTAATCTGTCCTGATTGTATTAATATTTGTACATATTATTCTAGTATTAGATATCTTTTAATAATTTCTTTGTAATGGATTTGATAACTGACACTTATTATTCTATTGTGACAATTTTGTTTGTGTACAATTTTTCTAATAAAAGACATTTTGAATTTGAATTCGTGGCCGGCTATTCTCGAAAAGCCAAAAAAAAATTATAAAAATCTGTTTGATCGGTATGAAAATCTACATTTCAGTCCTTTGGGGGGGGAGATATTCGAACGAAAAATTCTGCCTGAATAGTCCTTTAATTTCTTCATATAATCGGTTGATTTTTGTTCGTAGTACGGGGTAATATCAATTTATTGTAATTTGACGAGACTAGCAGGTGTGCGTTTATGTTTTTGTGTATTAGAGAAGCTGTTTCTGAAATATATATACAAACTACGGTTAATATTCTGAATTTTTTTTAAAGATCTCTACATGAAGTTGTAGAGCTTGCCTTACACATGTATCTAAGGGCTCGTTTTTGCAGAACAAAACTCCTTTGGAATAAGTGGTTACTGCTGGTCCCCCAGAATGCTATTCCATATCTTAGGTGGCACTCAAGTAGAGCAAAGTAAGCGATTCTGGCCGATGCAAACCCTAATTCAGTGGCGATGGTTCTAATAGCGAAGCATCCAGAACATAGTTTTTTACACATAGCTGCTACATGTTCAAGAAAAAGTAGTTTACTGTTGATGAATAAGCCCAGAAACCTGGTTTGGGACATTACAGTGGAAGGTAAGGATATTGTTTTTTTATGTTAAGAGATAGAAGGTTTGATTCCCACCAGTGAGTGTTCAATGAGTCCAATATCCTGTTTTATGTTAGAGTGTAGTATTATTTCATTCATGGGAAAGATACTTGGGTGTTCCATGAGAAGTGAGACAAATTCTGTTTTTTCAGGGCTAGGATTTTTTCCAAAAAAATATGTATTAGTAATGAGTTGGGGTTCCAGATAACTAATCTGGATAAATAATAATAAACACTTTATTGTCCAAACAGGAGTACACCCAATTACAGGATAGATTGAGATTATTGTGATATGTGTGTTACATTTTATTTGCAGTTTTCAACTTTTTCAGTTATTGGCTTTTAACTGTGATTTTAATTGGTCCAGTGAGCTTAGGAATGGGTCAATTTTTTAACAAAGTGTGTTAAAATTACTACACATTGAATTTATTGGTGAGTTTGCCATGATATTTGTTCGGGGGACTGAAATGTAAAATGTCTGTTCGGATCTGCTGTTAATTCTTGGTACATAGAAGTTCAGTTGAGCAGTCAGATCTGGACAGTCTACGAGATTGTGGATGAGTTTATACAAAAAAATACAAGAATAGTTAATTCTCCGTTCTCTAAGTGAGAACATTCCAAAACGTTTTAAAAGGATGTTATTGTCTATGCCTTGAGGGTGATATTGTCCATCCGTTTTCCATGCCATGTACTTCATGAGGGTTCTTTGAACTGATTCTATTTGCTCAATATATATAGTATAGCTTGGGGACCATATTAGTGAGCAATATTCGATTCTGGACCTGACATATGCATTAAATAGAGTTGCATAACATTTTATGTTTGTGAAATCTCTGCAGTTTCGAAAGATGAATCTTAGCACTTTTTTGGCTGATGAAATAGTTTTTGTTATGTGTACAGAAAAGTTTAGTTTATCATTGGAATAAATTCCAAGATCTTTGAGTGTTGTTCATATTGTAGCGGGGTTTCATTTATTGAGTAGTTAAATAAGTTGGTGTTGTGACGAAGAGATATTGTTAAATACTTGCATTTATTTATGTTGAGTGGAAGTTTGTAAGACACCATTCATAAAGGTTATTTAGATCTTGTTGAAGGAGGATACAGTCTTGGACATTTTCGATCCTCCTGAAAATTTTCATGTCATCTGCGAATAACAGAACGTTGCTTTCTATGACATCACCTATATCATTAATAAATAGTGAGAAAAGTAGTGGTGCTAAGTTACTCCCCTGAGGAGCACCGCTGGTTGCTTCAAACTCATAGGATTCATGACCTCTATACTCTACAGATAATGTCCTGTTTTTAAGATAGCTTGCGAAAAATGTTAGAAGATCTTGATTAAACCCAAGAGTGCCCAACTTTCTCAATAGTATCGAGTGGTCAAGCTTGTCAAAGGCCTTCGAAAAATCTGTGAAGGAATTTTGTGCCTATTATGTACCCTAATATAATTTTCCGAAAAAAATTGGTAGTTCCATCGCGTCTGGCTTGCAATGCACTTTCAGTGTATCCATTAATACTTAGAGTTTCATCATCCTACCTCAATAATTATGAAAGAAACGAGAGTGTGTAAGTGGCACACACTGTACATATAAAGAAAGTTAGTATAATTTTAATTTTTTATATTACTGTTGTGAATCTTCAGGAAAACATTACTTTACGATATGCTATTGGCAAGTTGGAAAGTTTCCATTTTCTAAATTGTCAAATACACCTGAAGCTATTGCCTAACGAAACTTGCCATGGCTCAGGGACCAATTTCTTTTTGAAGTTTCTTTGTGTATTTTCATGATTCCTGCTTTCCTGGAGAGAAATCTCAGAAAATGCCAAGAGAATCAAAATTTGAAATCATTAGTTATCGATTTTATAAAGATATAGAATACTAACATAATTTCAGCATGAAATACGGAAAAATTTCTTACCTATCAATCTCTTTTTTATTTTTGGTCAGATCTCCTCTATTTCCATATAGCTTGTATATTATAATTAGTAGATATATCATTTAGCGGAATTTCTCTGCTACCTGAGGTGAAGTCCAATATTTTTGGCATGATTGCTATATAGTTTTACATATCTGGCTGACGCTATATAGTTTTACGAATTATTTCCGAATGCCCCATGAAATTAATGACGTTTTCTTTCTCGTCTTCACCAAGAGATAACTTTGTGGATTTTGTTGCAAGGTTTTTTCTTATGTTGGTCGCAAACCTTGTCGGATGTAGATCTCCCGCATTCAAAAATTCAAACTCTTCTTGGCTTGGTAAACCGAACACGTAGGGGTTATTCTTGGCTGCTAATTCCCGATAACTCAGTATGCATTTTATGCAATTCGCCTCTTCTTCCGTCACTACTATAGAAACATTCCTGCCAAGTTTTTCCCTGAGAACGCACCTCATGTAATCCATTTGTCATGAGAAGATTGTGACGATTCCATAAAGTCCGATATACACCATAATACCGACTAATGTGAAGCTGGCCATTTGCCTCCATAAATCGAAGGCAAATTCAATGATGATTCGTTTGTACGATGCCTCTCTTTGAGAACGCAAATACTTCATTGAAATTGCCATATTAGACACTGTTGGCAACACAACTTTTTTGGATCGCCTGATTGAGGTTGAATTCTATGTCACAGTTTTATTGATATCTGTAGAAAGTTCTGTTTGAAGAAGTTTGAGAAAATGTTGTACTTGAGGGATCTTTGACTTGTCTTGCGATTTTATGTAGTGGGATTCCAGAATCGCACAACAGAATTTGAGGATTGTACCAATTGCCGATGCAGAGTAGGGTGCCCGAAACTCTCCTTTCTGTCTATTGTACCCTGCAATTTCACGTATGGCTGTTACAGAATGGTCATAATATTTTGGAGAAAAGTACGACTTAAAATCAGTACTTTCTCCCGTCAAGTTTCGCATTTCAATTATATATTTACCAATGTACCTTAGATTGGCCCTTATCATTTTGTGATGATGAGAAGAAGTATATTTTGCAACGAGTTTGTTTCCATAGAGAATTACTAGTTCATCTTTCCTCAATACTTGTGAACACAAATCATTTTTTAATACAGGAAATACGTGTTCTTTTAGAATTGGGTCTGCAATTTTATGGAGATCAAAGGTCACTTTTTTGCTATCTACTTGACTATTCCGTTTTCCAGTTACATCAGAAGGATTGCATTTTCGAATGTGTCTTCTTAGGGAAATTTTAGAAAGTCTTACAAAGCATATCGGACAATCCATATATTCTTTTGGGCATTGTTTATTGATAGGCCTTCGAGCCACAATGTTTGTAGACGATTCATTGTCTCCATGATTAAAAATATAATTGCCTTTCGTTCTGAGTTGGTCAATTAATTTTCTTCTCAGTCCAGTTTTCTTTCCATGGGAAATTATTTTTTGAACTTCTCCCTCATTCTTATGAACTGTAGTGAGGTGACGACCAAATCTTCTCACCAATGTTTCACAATAAAGGCAGAATTGTTGCTTTGGTTCATATTTCATTTTACAGGTTCCTTCCTCAGGAATGATAGTTTTCCCGGAAATCATATGGATTTTCTCTTCAAAAGGAATATCACATTGCAACTCATCCCATGTGAGTTTTTCGCTCTTATGACCATGGGTCGATATTTCTTTCTTATCCTTACTTTCGACCATATTTGCTTCATTTTTGGAGTTACCTGAAAAAACCCTTTGTAATTTTGACATTGATCCATCGAAATTTAATATTAACATATATTTATTTCGGTTTTACCAGGGTTGGTATAAAAATTATAAATTCGAGGATAAATTTCATACAGAATGTCACAAGAGGAAAAACGTAAAGAACAAAAGATTTAAATATTCAATCATCAAAGGTGTTTGCTCCACCCGTGTATACCTTATTGATCATAGCAAACAGTTGTTAAGTTTTAAGATTATGCAAATGCATTCGTTTCTTTGTCGGGGGTCTAGTTTATCGAGGATTGGGATATTACGAACTTACCCACGAAGTTTCTCGGAAACCAAGCGTTATAATTCAATGTTTTTTAGTAAGGTGATATATGTTCCTATATGTTCAAATGGGAAAAAGTTAGAAGAATAGAGAAAAAAAAATTAGCGGTGCGTTCCGATACGAAATATCATGTTCGATTTTTATGATTGGCAGCAACAGATTTTGAATAAAACATTTCTTACTCTCAGGGCCACCCTCAGCTTTTTTTTATGAGATGATCTGGAATCAATTTGCGGATAGTACGGCTCTAAAAATATAGGTTGAGAGTGGACCAGAGAATTTGATTCAAAATCTGATGCTGGCATTTTAAGGAAAATTTCATACCCAATGAAAATCACCTGAGCCATTCTGTTATTTCATTTGAAATTACAAAAAAAATTAAGAATCTAAATTATGAATTTTGTTTTTTCAACAAGAAACAGCACTGATATTTTGAATTAGAGCTTTTTGCCCATTTGACCGACTTTCTAACTATCATGGTTCAAGAGTTACCAATACAGTCCCATTACGAAGCAACTTTGTTCACTCGTTAGGACAATTATAGAGGTGGCACTGAATTTAAAACAATATCTTGAGAATCTGTGATGAAATATTGTTTTTTGGGTTTTTGTGTAGATGTAGGTATGTATGTACAGTATACCAGACGTAGGAAGTCCTTGCGAAGCGCCGAGAGAGACCGATGGCAGAAAAAAGTGCACAAATGCTTGCCTAGCAAAGTACAAGTTGAAATTTGAATTATACTACAATTAGTACATTATTTGGGGAGTTTCTTTGTACAAAGAATTATTTCTCCTTTTTGAATATATTGTGTTAATGATGCACATCGATTCCCATAAACTATCTGTCGATCTTTGTAAAAAAAGAGATAGTTCATAAATATTTATATGAAGTATAATCACGTAATATTAGAATTCAATTAATTTAAAACCAACTTTTAGTTATTATTCCTGAAAAAAAATATCCCTTTTGAAAAAACACTCCTCATTTGTGCTGACAAACTTATACTTTATTTTACTTTTCAAGTCCATGACGCTTTAAACATGAATTATTAATACCAAAATGGAGAAAACTTTTTTGGTGGACACTACGTTCCTGGATCTCAGATAGCCACATTCCAACCATGTGGTCACCAGGCAAAAACGTGGATATGTAGTGGCAGACACTAGACATGCTAAACAACTGACTGTGATTGTATAATTGATATGTAGCTCGATCTCTGTCCTGCAACATATTTTTATAATAAATGTTCCTCCCAAGTAGCACAGAGTCATAAAATTAACATAATGACTTCTTATACCATCTTAAAGACCACTTATTTGTATGTTTTAAAACCAAAAAGTTAATGTGCGTTTTATAACCTTCAGGCGTTGCTATGACGTCGTGTAGTAGATATAACGAGAGTACAATAAAGAATTCTTGCGATGAAGTTGTACTGTAGTTTGTATGTGTCGTTAAGTAGAACTTAAGAGCAGTTGCTGTGAGGTTATTATGACAATGAACATATGTGGTTCTAATGAATAGATTTTTGAAACGTTTCTACGACTACATATTGTACTCATGTAATGTAGTTTTATCAACTGATAAACTTTGGTCGTAATGATTACATTATGTATCTAGGTTATATTATTTTTGTTGGTTTGTTATTTTTGTAGGATAGGTATATTGTGTTATGTATGTAGAATATTCAGTTCCGTATGAATGATTAAAATGCCAAAACAAAAATCCAATCTGCCTTACAAGAGAACTGGAGCGTATAGAAAAATATAAAGAGGAAGGATGAGTGCCTACCCCAGAATTAACATCTGAAATAATTAATCAGTCTATCGGGACACTGCAAAAAAATGAAGTTCATCCAGTTCCTTCAATTGTTTTCACAACAAGGAAATACATAAATAATATGTATGTGCACTTCGAGTGATAAATAAAAAATATTTAAATATAACTGTTCAACATCAACATAACCTCTATTGTAAATGTCAGTTATTTTTAGCGTTTTCCATTAGGCGGAACTAGCGGAATACTTATGCACTCAGTGTATATCTTTTTCTGTTTTGATAGCGTTATGACGTTAGTACAACAAAACTTGCTACTTGTGGTCACAGCGACTACATTACAACTTTTTTATGTAAGATATTGCGATGTCTTTGAGACACTCGTATGATAGTACATACCGGAGTAATTACAACTTTTCGACACTAGAAGGACGGCATCCATGTTTATCGATTGATTGATAACATCATTCTGGTAGCCATATTGAAACAAAAATATTTAAAATAAAAAATATGGGATCCTGGGTGTTATATCAATTTAAAAATCATTGGAGATGTGCTAATCAAGTATCTTTCGTAATATGGTCTACATATTTCAACAAGTAATAAGAAAAATTAAGAATTTTTTTTTTCTAAAAGGAAAATGAATATTTATTTTTCTTCATTTCCGAGGCGCATGAATTTTAAGTGAGTAGAATTGGATTTTGATCGTAAAAATGGATTTGCTTGGTCACTAGAGTTTCAGAACAATTCTTAAAGACACATAAATGAAAATCATTTTTATTTCGATAACTATCACGGTCACAGAGTATCATGAACATGTAAAGGAAGGCTGACTAATATATTATATAAAATCTTTTGATATGGTATACATATTGTAATACTATATTAGAAAGATTATGACCTTCATGCATAATGATATAATGACTACACTAAGACCACAGAACGACCCTTTTGTGACTGGCTTATATAAGTCTATATTGGAAAGTCATTACCACTACTTTATAACGTCGATGTGAACTCGCAAGAGTGTGCCTTTTTGTCGTATTGGCATACATAGCGACGTCTTAGCATATTACAAGACATAAGTCATGGACTTTTGCGAAAGGTCTAGTAGACGTCTGTACAACCGAATTATGACCTCTGTGTGCTACTTGGGCTCTTTCTTCCATTTTGCCTGATTCATTTCTAACACTCGATCGACTATAAGTATAAGAATATATAACATACAAACACGTAAGTAAGTATATTGAATTTGGATACTTCTGATCGGGATAAAATTAAAACTTGAAAGTATACTGTGAAATATGGATGTTGTAGCTCGATTGTGAGCATGCAATCATCTGAATATTGATTATTTAAGGAAAACATTATATTTTGGAAATAACTCGAAATGATGTATTTAAATCCCTCAAACATTTTTTTATCAATCTTGGTTACTTGAAACCAATACTTATGTAATAAATTACTACGTTTGATGCAGTACTGACGACAAATAAATCTTTATTGAATGTTTCGTTCATTTCTCTAATAATGGCAACCCAGCATATTCCTGTAAATATGGTGGTTTTGGAGATTATAACTTAAAAGTGGCAGAAACTGAAAATATCACTCTAAAGTTCCTCTCTTCATAAAGTGGCCAGTGGAACTAACTTATTAACTTTCCACCACTAGAAAGTGGCGCCAATCGCAGGCAACTTATAACCTAAAAATTACAATAGGTCTCATACCCTTGAAAGTGGCGAACACGTCGCATCTATTATAACCTGCCACTTCCAAGTAATAAACTCGAAATTGCGGGTACATGTCCATTAATTGTTAAAAAGGACATGTAGCAAGTATGGTTGATTTATGCAGCTCCAATTAACAATTACCAAGTATCAAGTAACAATTATCCACTAACAAGTAATGAAAATGATGGCATTTATGCAAACTGAATTAACAATTAAGGTATGAATATTAGGCAGGTGCACACGTCAGAGATGCGATCTATTTGGATTAACCTTTTTATACAAAATCAAGAAAAATTATCTATTTCACGTAACAGGTAAAACAAACGTTTTGTAAGCAACAATAAAATAATTTGAGAAAAGTAAGGTTAGCTTTCGTCATCGCGAGGACCAATCCACGGACACTTGATGATGAATTTTAAAGGAAATTGTAACTTATTAAATGAGAACTGTGGCAATCACTAATGGAGATAGCAAGAATGTGGCAACCATCACCACATAGTGCCTGTCACATTGAAGGTTTGATGTAAGTTACTGAAACATCACAGAAACTACCATACTCTATTGAAAGTGATATTTAAGTGGTACATGATGGTTACCTCAACGGTTATTTTCCACTTTCAAGTTTGAAAACCTCAATTCAGATACCTCAATTGACACTAATACCATAGATGGATATTACGTATTACGTGGCTACCATAGATGAGTATTACGTGACTACAACCATGCAAATATAAAATTTTTGTTATTCTTATTGTATAGTAGTAGATTTAGTGATGATTACGTAATAACAACCAAGTCAAAGTTGCAGTATCAGTTTCCGTCACTATGATGCTGCTTGGGTTATCACGAATTTTAACTTGTAAACTGTAACTAGACCGTAATTATAGAAACAGCCCGGAAATATTATTCATACCATCAGCGGTATTTTTTTTTTAAAGAAACCAAAGAAGAAAGTTCTAAATTACCAGGTCAAAACACTTTGGGAACTCTTTTTAACAAGCTTTTATTTAACTTGATTCATTCATGTCATACTGTCATTATTTCCAGTTCAAAATTTGTAATGCAATTTTGGAGCACTTGCTGACATCCGATTGAGCTGAAATTTGGCAGGTGTTCATAATTCCGATGACAATGCATTTTTTATGTTGGTGATGTTTCTTGCCAATTTTTTTTCGTGGGTTAGAGGACAGGTACGAGACAACAACGCAAATTTTATGCCGACGTTTCGTCCATATATTAGGGCTACAAGAAAAACTCATTTTTTTTCGCGATTATTTTAGTAGGATTTTATGTTTGTCGATTAATTTGTAGTTTTTTAATAAACATTTAATAAAAATTTTGCCTTTTAAATGAGAGTTTTTTAATATGCATAGATAGTTTATTTAACCATGTCAAGACATTATTATATTATCATTACTACTGTTTTACCTTGTTAAAAATAATGTTTGCGAAATTTTAAAAATGTATTTAATATCGTTGCAACAAAAATGAAGTTTGTGATTTCCAAAAAAAATTAAATCTAAGTTAATTTTTCAATATGTTTGAACAGAGTTATGTGAAATTGATTTGATTTTGATTAATGTATTTAGGGTAAATATAAAAAATGGGAAATTATTGTTTTTGTAACACCCTGTAAGGTGTTATGTTATTGTTGTTTTATTTTTTGGCCTTAATGAAAGTATCTAGTTTTCTGGTAACTTATGAGATTGAAATTTTATTATTGTAAGAAATACTGGAAGAGCTCATATCTTAGTTATTCAGAAATTATAATTTTCTTTCATTGAAATAATATTCATATATGGTGTTTACTGGAAGTAACCATCAATCTTCGATGGGAGATTGAAAAATAATCAATTATCGGTTTAGAGTTTAATTGTTTATTTAAGTTCGGACATTGTGTTAAGATTTCTTCACACAGTTAAGTGTTATGGTCTAATTGCCGTTGTGCTGAAATAACAAGAATTATACGGGGAAAGACTTCATCTAGAAAAATCACGCAAATAATTAGTAGCCAATAGGATTTGAATATGCAAAAGTACCACTTAAATGAAAGACCAATAAGGGATTTTAAAATGGGGGCTATGCCTTGACGCTAACTTGGAGCGGAAAAAAAATGAGATGAAAGGAAAGAATTCGGTCGGTGGGCTTCACCCGAACAGACGTGCTAGGCCCGGGCGGGGTGGTTCGTTGGAAAATGTTTGGTAAGAGATTTGGGTTTTTTTTATACGACGGTGGGAAATAATATTTTGCTTGACTAAAATTTTGAAGCGTCGAGATATTTATATGAAATTTTGGGATAAAGAGAGTTTTTCGTGAGTCAAAATCGGTGGTGTACTTCAAGTATGGGATTTTTATTGTATTGATAGATCGAAAGGGAATATATACGAGTGTCTATGAAACATGGGACAACTATTTGGAAAAAATGGTTATTGGAGGCAACAATTGTTCTACAGGGTAAGTGCAAAGCTTTTAGGAAAAAAGTAGTTTAACGCTTGCTTTAATTTTATTGTTGGGGTGAACCACATGTACAAAAATCGTACGTTTTTATGCAGGTGTATTACCGGTTCTTGTATTGACGCCATTGTACAAAAAGTTTTATTAAAATTAGGGAATTATCAGCAAACATAAAATATGAGGGTTTTACGGAAAATATGGATTTTATTTGTTTTAAAAATAAAAGTATAAGCTCTTTTATTGAAATAAATTTGGTGTTGATCAATATTTTCAAATTTATGGTTTCAATCTTTGGTTGAAGCTAGATATGATTTTATTTGTTCATTTTATTACATTGTTATTGTTTTTCGAGGTTTTTTTAACGATGTTATATTTTTCTATGCTTTTATTTAATAGAAGTATTAAAGTTATTTCGTGTATTATTTGAAAATAGAGTAAAGCAAAAGATAAATTGAATTCAATGTAAAAGTGATTTTATTTGAGAAGAAAAGCATATATATATTTTTTTCATATTTAGAAAAATTTTGTTTCAGGAAAAAAAATACTATTTGCTTCATTGAAAAAGTTAAGTTGTTCAAAAGAAGACCTCGCCGAGGCCAAATTTATTGTCCTGGAGGACATGTGACTAAAATTAATCAGTGCCTTACAAGAATTTTTCAAAATCTGGTGAATTAAATTATTTTCAAAATTTGTGGAATGTGTCGAAAAATCAATTATGTTTTCGCGTTCCTGTTGAATACAAGCAGTCACTTTTGATTTTTTTGTGTTGTTTCTTTAACTTTCATTTGATATGTCACAAGACAATGAAATTTAGATTTCAATTAAAAAAAAATATTCAAAATGTCAAATTTTTTTGGAATGGATTCAAAATGATGTAGAATTCAATAATTCGATAATATACAGGGTGTTCCATTTGAATATCGAAAGTATACACCATTCCCAGTAAAACAACCTGCAGTGGAACAGAGTTTGTGGGTTAAAAAATTATCTCTATAAAGTATATGCAGAGTAATTAATTTCAAAGATGTCTCTCATTATATGAAAAGAGGCATGGTATTGTCTCAACCCAGCTGCTTGAAAAATAAGTGGAGAACAATATTCAAATAGATATACTGATACAATGTTTTAAAGTTCTACATCACCATAAAAAAATTGGGTGGAACACATATTCATTCACATTGAACTTTTCTGTTCAAAATTATTTCTGCGGACATTTTTATTGATTGTTGTGTAGTGCATGCAGCAGTGTGGATATGAAAACACATTCACTGCTGCCGCGGAATAACATCTTATCTTTGATAGCAATTATTATCTTTTTCAGACAAATCGTTTAGTGTTTGTATTTACATTTTCTTAATTTTTCAATTTGCTATTGAATTTATTGTAGCCTAGCTTACCCATTTTTATTAGGATCATTTTAAATTGTTTTTCTTGTTTTGCATCTATAGTGAACATTATTGGTGAACATTCAAAAGGATATCAAAAAAAAATTGGATCTCTTCTGGTACATCATTCCAAATTTGTGCACTTATCAATGTGTTAAATTGCTCTTGATTAACAATAAATATTGTTTCATTACTTGTTTTTCTTTATCTTTTTCATTGAACAATATGTTTAAGTGTACAAGGAAGAGGTAAGGGTGCATCTTGGTTTATATATACAAAAATACTAGGAACATTTGATTTAATGCCTTGTTTGTTTCATGTAGTGTACCCACTAAACCGTTTCTATCGTTTAAGTAGATATTAATACACAATAATGGTTTTTCTTCATTGAAAACATGTTGATTGGCTAATATTTTCCTTGGTAATTCAATCAGAAATGGCTTTGATAATGATTCTCCAACATAAACTTCAACAAATTAAGAGTACTTATCTTCAGTTTTTCGCAAAAATTATTTCAGACCTTAACTCTTAACTAAGTGGAGTATTATGAATTTGAGGTTGGGTTTGTTTGTCAGTTGATCAGTCAAAACAATCATATGCAAGAAAGTATGGTAACATATCATAACATCGATTCGATCAAATAATATGATGAATGGAAAAATAGAGTTATCTGTCTCATTCTGACTCCCCTGTACTATGTTTCCAATTCTCCCAACATTAAAAAATGTTCAGGAGGTTGACACATATTCCGATATGTTGTAAGAAACTAGCATTATGCGATTATTGCACATAGGAAACAATGTCTCTACTAAGGACATATCTTCAGTTTTTCTCAATGATCTCAGAAACCTCCACTTTTAGGCACATGGAATGACTTTTAGGTTGAGTATCGATGAGCCGAACTGATGTCAAACGCTCATTTGTCCATTCACTTGTCCCAAGAAAATATGAAGGAACATATGACCACATAACATCATAACTACGCCACTGGTTTACGAAAATAAAAAATTATAACTTCAAATTAGCACGTTGATAAACCTTGATTAGTGTACCAAGTCTCAAATTTTTTCCTTCGGAAATTTTGGAGAAAACAAATTAAATCTTAATTTTTTTCGTACTTTCGACACCCTGTATCTCAGAGGGGATACATTTTAGGACATACCTTGAGAGCAACTTTTCACCTGGAAATTTATTTGTTAGTCTAGTTGGAGAATTATCTGTTATTAGTTGTACATGAAATAGAGTATATATATTGTTATGTAATGATATTTGCAAAAAAAAATTGTTTTATATAATAAGATTGCTAATAATGTTTGCTATTCTTTGTGAGCCAAATTGTTATGATATAGATAGATATTTTTGCCCTGTATAATATTTTTGTATATGATGTAATAATAATTGCTAGCGAACGTCACTGTTCTCTCGTCACGCTGCTGCCAATTGTTATCATTTTTCTTACCACAGCTAGCACAGTTGGTACACCTCTTACCTCAGATAGCCGGTTCAAGGCAATTTAGCCACTACTTGATATGTCAAAACTCAATTTATTCAATGGTCGTAGGAATGATTGTTGATCATTGTAGAAAACAAACAACAAAGTATCAAAAAGCAATTATTTCCTTTATTCAGGAAGACTTAATTTTATCTGGCCTACGAGAAATAACTTATACTAATGTGAATCTACAAATATTCACCGATAATCATGAAAATGAAATCATGGATAGATGGACAGAATCTCACTTTTTCCTTGAGAGTGAAGTTTTCTGTTATAGTTCAAAATAAAGTGAAATAAAGTTCTTCAGATGTGAAGTACGTTATTTGTGAAATTGTTCAGGACCGGATGTGCACTATTAAAAGTTTTTATACCTGGCTGGAAATGTCGGTGTTCAAGATCTGCCCTGAAACTGGATCCCTTCTCACTCCAAGCTCTATCAGGAACTCCAATACCATAAATCAGGAACCATACATATGCAGAAATCAGCTTTGGAAC